>CAJQTV010000593.1:0-52742 GCA_907163055.1 Formica aquilonia x Formica polyctena
TGTTTGGTAATTCGTTAAAGTATTTTGATTTATTTATAATCCCATCTTTCCTTTTTCTCGGTTGAGAAAAAATATTTTCATGAAAAGGAAATTGTTCGAATAATGAACCCATTTATTATGGGAAAAATTTTTATCAATATATTTATTTTTTTTCAGAGTTTTAAATTTGTGAAAATTGTTAATGTAATTCATCATTTTCTCGTAACATTTTATTAATAAATTTCTCTAATTTTATATGCCATTCTAGTTTAAAATGTCTAGTCATGCATCGTTTTGGAACTTCTTTTAAACATACATCGCAAGTAATTTTTTCATTTTGAAGTTTCTTACATTCATAGCACGTGTAACTGATTCCATATTTTAATTTTTTTGCTTTAACAAAATCAGAATGTGGTTTATTGATTTGACACGTGGAACATTTTCTTTCCATTTATTATGGGAAATTTTTATTAATTCATCAATCAATTCTTCATCACCAAAACTACGCGCTAGAAAGGCGTATGAAAGACTAAGTCGAAGGACGCGACTGAAAGGCACCTGAAAGGCTTAGTCCAAGGGACGCTTAGTCCAAGGGACGCTTAGTCCAAGGGACGCTTAGTCCATAGGACGCCCTTGGAAATTAGGATTTCTGTCAATATTTGGAAGGTTTCGTTTTTCCAATATTTTGTTAGTTTCTTTCAATATTTTAGAAGTTCTTCTTTTTTTTTGTTGCTTTTATGAATGATTTTGATGTTTTTAGTTGATTTTGGTGGTGGTAAAAAATCTGCGCCTGAACATACCCTTTTGTATACTACTGATATTGCAAGCTGATGTTGAAGACATTCAGCTGACCAACGCGACCAGAAGTGTTGGAGTTGCTGCTGAATGAGCTGCCACCGAGATAACCTTGTGAGAGGCACTGAGGTGAGAGATGGCTCAGGCATTGTTGTTGGCGCTGCTCCGATGATGAAATGCCCGGGAGTGAGGGCTGCCAGGTCTTCCGGGTCGTCTGACAGTGGGCAACAATGGTCTAGAGTTGAGGACTGCCTCGATTTGGACCAGAAGAGTTGTAAGTTCTTCATAGGTTAGGGCAGTCTCGCCTATAGTCCGTCGTAGGTGATGCTTGACCGATTTGACTGCGGCCTCCCATTTACCGCCGAGGTGGGGGGCTGCCGGAGGATTAAAGACCCAAGTGGTGCCGTCATGGGTTAGTAGCTGAGCGAGTTCCGAGAATTCCTTTGATCCGGCGTTAAATAACCGCCTAAGAGATGTATCTGCCCCGAGAAAATTGGTTCCACAGTCGCTAAATAGAGTTTGGCAGATACCTCGCCGTCCCGTTAACCGCCAATATGCTGCGATGAATCCCTCTGTAGAGTAGTCTGTCACTGCCTCCAGATGAACCGCCGAAGTTGAGAAGCAAACAAAGATGGCTAACCAGCCTATGTGACACTTAGCCCCTCGTCCTCGCCAAGTTTTGAGAGTGAGAGGGCCGGCGTAATCAACCCCTGTGTTGAGGAAAGGACGAGATGGCGATATGCGAGATGATGGCAGTTGACCCATGAGTTGCTGTGCCCTTACGCCACGTTGTTGAGCACACCGAACGCAGCGGAGAATGTGAGATCTCACTGGGGCTCGGCCACCAACGATCCAGTAAGCCTGGCGAAGATATGTCAAGGTTACCTGAGTTCCGCCGTGGAGAGTCCTTAGATGAGCGTCCGATATAATGAGTTGAGACAGATATGAATCCCGTGGCAAGATGGCTGGGTGCTTGCATTCAGGGTCCAATTGAGACTGCCTGAGTCGGCCTCCGACTCTGAGGATGCCCGAATGATCGATGAAGGCCGTAAACTTGGCGAGAGGATGAGACCTTGACAAGTGTGCTCCGCTTGAGATTATAGTCAGTTCAAATGAGAAGTAAGCCAATTGGACTGACCGAATCCAATATAGTCGTGAACTTTCGAGGTCTGCAGGTGTGAGGGCGTGGCCAGAGAGGACTGTGGTATACCTTTGAGGATCGCGCAACACCGTTGACAGAGAGCAGTGATCCGAAGAAGCCGTATGAGTGATGAGTAACGATAGAGGAGTTCCCAGAGGTGGTGTTGCTTTACCATTGAGGATGTGAGAAGAAGACCGGGCCGTTCCTCAAGAGTCGCCGCCGAATCTGGCTGTGATGCCATGCTTGGCCAATGTTGAGGAGGCTGTGCTAACCATGAGGGACCATTCCACCAAAGATGATGCCGAGAGAGTTGCACGGAAGAGAGGCCGCGAGAAGCACAGTCGGCTGTATTCTCCTTGCCGGGAATAAACCGCCAATGGCCTTGAGGTACGCGTTCTTGAAATGCCGCTACTCGATTACGAACGAAGTCTTTCCAGCGAGAGGGATGACTGTTTATCCAGGTGAGCGATACCGAAGAGTCCGTCCACAAGTAGATTGGTATCTCCGCGAGTTCTTGGGTTCGTTGAACATAGCTGATGAGACGAGAGATTAGAACCGCTGCCGTGAGTTCCAGTCGGGGAATGGTGAGCCTTTTGAGAGGTGCGACCTTGGTTTTGGCGCACACCAATGTGATGATTGGCTCTGTTGGGTGAGAAATGACCTTGATATAAACCGCAGCCGCCATGGCGAGTTGCGATGCATCCGAGAATCCATGAAGCTCGACCATGGTTGACGGCGTGAGAGACAGCCACCGAGGAATCGTGATGGAAGCCAGGTCAGACAGCTCTGAACGGAAGTGCGTCCACCGATGTCGAAGTTGCGGCGAGAGGCAGTCATCCCAGCCGACCTTTTCTAGCCACAGTTCCTGGATGAGCATCTTAGCTCTGATGATTACCGGAGATAGGAATCCCAGAGGATCAAATAGTTGCGCTACTTCTGAGAGTATAGTCCGTTTGGTGATAACGGGCCGGTTGGAGGCCTTGCACGAGAAGACGAACTGATCAGAGTGAGGATGCCATGTGAGTCCCAAAATTTTGCCTTGAGCGTTATCAAACGAGTGCGGCGTCGCGGCGGTGATGTCCGTAGGAAGAGTCTGGAGTAGTTCAGGATGATTGCTCTGCCACTTCGCCAGAGGAAAGCCGCCCGCCTTGCAGATTCACTAGTTGGTGAGCGATGGAAGTCAGCTCCGGGAGAGTGTTGGCACCACCACAGATGTCGTCCACATACCTGCCCTTGAGAAGAGGAGAGACCGCCAGGAGGTAGTTCCTACCTTCGTCTTCGACTAGTTGGAGGAGGACGAGAACAGCCAAGAAGGGAGCTGATCGGGTGCCATATGTGACCGTCGTGAGTTGGTACGGAATGATGTTGAGCTGATCATCTACCCAGAGGATCCGTTGGAGATCCCAATCGTCCGGATGAACTTGAATTTGGCGGAACATTTTGGTGATATCAGTAATAAAGATGTACCGGTGTCGTCGCACCCAGAGTAAGATATCTGAGATGTCTGCTTGGAGTTTTGCACCCGTGTGCAGAATATCGTTGAGAGAAGATCCCGTACTGGTGAGGCTGGATCCGTTAAACACCACTCGTAGTTTTGTGGTAATAGTGTCATCTTTGAGAACTCCATGGTGAGGAAGGTAGAACACCGGTGATGGTTCTGGAGAGAAAGGGAGAACCCTGACCATGTGCTGAAGCTCTTCGTACTCCAGAATGAATGATGAGTACAGATTCTGATAGATAGAATCCGTTGAGAGGCGCTGTAGTGTCCGTTGCAAGCAACGTTGGACAGTTGACCGTGACTCCCCTAGTTGACTTGCCTGTAATTTGAGAGGGAGCCGTACGACATAACGCCCCGCACGATCTCGTGAATGCGTGGCCTTGAATTGAGTTTCACACTCCTCTTCGTCAGGGTTGAGCTGAGTGGTGGAGGATGAAGGGACCTCTTCTTGTATCCAGAACTTCGTGAGGAGGTCGTGAAGCTCATGATCCACTGCGACATGATGATAACTATGAACTGAGGCAGTAGGTGCCGAGGTCGGGCCGAGAACAATCCATCCGAAAATAGTGCGTTGAGCGATGGGTTCCTCCTCAGACTTTTTGATGATGTCGGGCTGGATGAACAGCCCGTAGGAGTCAGCACCGAGGATCAAGTCTACAGGTCCGGGGGTGAGGAAATCTGGATCCGCCAGCTAGAGCCCGTGAAGGTGAGGCCAACTATATTCTGCTGTCGCCATGGACGGGAGTGATGTTGTTAGATTCTTGAGGATGTAGGCAGTAACGTTGATGGATTGCGAAGAGTAAATTGAGTGAAGGGTGAGCGGAACGACACCCCGAGTTCGTTCCGACTGAGATCCTCTAATACCGATGATAGGGATAGAGGCGTGCCGTCGAGGTATCTGGAGAGTTGTGATGAGTTGCCCGGAAGCAAAGGTGAGTTCAGAGCCGGGATCAATGAGCATCCTTACCGAGTGAGGAGAACCGCAAGGTGATCTGATGGTAGCGCAACAAGTAGCGAGTAAGATTGCCGGGCGAGTGAGAATTACCGAGTGAGGTTGAGGGAGGCCTGCGGGTGCAAGTCACTCCGAAGCCGTGCTCTTAGATGATGCGGTGCTCTTAGATGGTGAGGCCGGCGCCGACGTCTGTGTAGCTGCGGTCGAAGGGGTCGCCTTGCCTAGTGTCGTTGACGACCGTGGGGGCGGTTGGCTATCCATGTGGATCATGGTATGATGCTTGTTGCCGCATTCCCTGCACCTCTTCGAATTCTGACAGGCGATTGCGTTATGCCTGCCCAAGCAATTAAAGCAGAGGCGCTTGTCGATTTCGATGTTTCGCCTCAGATGAGCAGACATATCTCTGAAACGAGGGCAAGAGACAATGTAATGAGGGCCAGAGCAAAGTGCACATCCGGAGGTTTCCGAGTTCCCGGAGGGGGGTGAGATGGCCACATGAGCGGTGGCCGCCGACGTTTTGCTGGTCTGTCGTAATGTCGAGGGAGCTGGTTTGTGTGCTGAAGAGGAGCTCGAGGTTCCAAACTCCATACTCTCCATGGCTCGGGCGCGCCCAGTGAGAAATGTGCGAATGTCCTTGCATGAAGGGGGGTCCGTGGTGGAGCCAAGCTTGACTTCACAGGCCTCTCGGGTGCTTGGGTCGAGTCGCTGGACGATGAGGTGGACCAAGAGATGATCCCAGTGTTGAACAGGAGCTCCGAGAGACTCCAATTCATTGAGCGCTTCCGTTGTGAAGTTCCGTTTGTTGAGAAGAGTGTTGAGCTCCTTGGCCGACCGCTGTGAGATGGTCTTGGTGCGGAATAATCGATCCACCTGAGCCGAAATGAGAAGTCGCTTATTTTCATACCGATTAACGAGAAGGTCCCAGGCTGACGCGAACGCGTCCTCAGAAACCGGCAAATTGGAGATTAGCTGAGCGGCTTCGCCCAAAAGACTAGTCCGGAGGTAGTGCATTTTCTCCACGTTTGATATATCCGCATTCCGTCCAACCAAGGAGGAGAAGAGATCATGAAAGGGCTTCCACGCTGAGAAGTCACCGGAGAATTGTGGAAGAGTGATCTCCGGAAGATGATGTCGCGCTGAAGTCTGCCCGCCAATTGAGAGGTTGGCTAGCTGTGAGCCCGACAGAGGGTGAGTCCGTTCCTTCTCTTCAATCTGCATGAGCAATGCGGCTTTGGCGTCGGCATAATATAGAAGACACTGATCGTACACTCTTTTTTTGAAATAATCGTGATCCAGGAGGAGCTCCGCTTTGGATTCCGCCATCCGTTCGTGAGTGGCTTCAAACTTTTACCAGTTGTTATCGATGAGGTCGAGTTTCACCTTGAGCATTTGGAGTTGAAAAGTGGGGAAGGTCGGTTCCTTACACTCGAGAGCCACCGACTTGATGTAAGTGTGCCGATTCATTTGAAGAGAGATTTTCGCTTCGAGGTTGGACATGATGATGGCTGAAATCGCCGTTACCGCTAAGAATACCACTGGAAGTGACCCAGAGAGAAAGAGAAGTTCCGACAGAAGATGAGAATATCCGAAAAATGCGAGAGAGAGGTCCGTATACCGCGCACGAGCTCACAATGTCCGAGTGAGAGAGAAGGCGCTAACGATCATAGAGACCGGTGACCGGTCGTCGTATATTCACAAGATGGCCGAAGACTGTCAAGGGAGTGAGAGAGAACGCCGTATACGTAGCGACGATCCGTTGCCGAGCGCCCGAATCCGTCCGGGCGTCGCCGGACACGCACGAGTAACCGAGCGCGACGGATGTCAGAGAGAGAGAGAGTGAGAGCGCACTACGGGCGGCGACGATCGCTTGCCGAGCGCCCGAGTCCGTCCGAGTCGCCGAACACGCACGATGAGGATCGTTCTCGAACTTTCGCCGGTAGCACGTGGAAGCACACACAATTTTCTTAATCCGCACACAGAGTTCACCTTGAGATGTTCGTTACCGCACCCACCGATCCGGCTCGAAGGACCAAAAATGTTTAGTAAAGAACCCGAGAAATGTCTGGTTTCGGGGGTGTCGGGCAGAACAGTCAATGATTCACACACAAAGAAATATGAGCCGCACTTCACAATTATTCGAGCGATGATATTTCGCTTTATTCTTATAATTACACTAATTCGTATTATTCTAGGGTCATATGCAATAGTTTTATAGTTTGTATTTGAGAAAAAACCGAGGAATCCGCCGAGGAATTCGAGAGAGGTTGCAAGAGAATATTACGTCGATTTACGACGTACCGCGTGCTTCACCCGATAACTGCGTACAAGGCCCCGGTGTCCCGAGACGGGATAGCACACACCTCACGCGCTTATGATTCTTTAATTTGATGCTGTTAATTTCCGGGAGATGACAATGACCGTTTGAGACAACCGTATTAGAGTTCACTTGAGCAGAGCCACGAGAATCTAAACCGAATATTCAGAGAGCGTAAAACTGTTCTAAAGGCAACGTGCGTCACGATAGACCGGTACTCATAGAATGATTAAGGATTTCCGGAAGGGTCGATATCGACGCAGGAGCGCGGATAAGGTCCTGAGAGCGTGCTTATGATTGGGTGATAACATTGCGCGAGACTAGTTAGAATGATAGGACAGGCTGCGGGATTGGGTCACGGCCGCGTACAAGAGGAAAAAGGAAGAGAGAGAGAATGCTAGAGAGAAGGACTAGAGTAAGTGAGATGCCGGTGCAAAGATTGAGTAAAGTGAGCGATATTTCCTGAACAACGATATATAACGCGAGAGATTAATAGATAAAGCGAGCCTCGCGAGCAAAACTTCGGAAATCTTTCATGTTAGCTATCTCGCTTGCTCTCTTTCTCTCTCTCTTTCTCTGCTCGTTCATTTTTGTATTCTTTTATTCTCATTATTATATTCTTTTATTTGCTCAACTTTTATTCTTTCTATTCTCGTCTCCCTACATGAAAATAAATAAATTTATTTATTTATTTATATTTTATAAAGCATAAATGAGATACACAACAATAAGTTATTTTCTTTTTCTATTTAACGATAATTAAATACAACACATGTACATACAAAAATACACATAATTAAATACTTTTTCTATTTATAAGATACACAATATCTCATTTATACTCTATAAAATAAAGATGAATAAATTAATGATTAAATTAATAATTATTATTATGTAGGAAGACGAGAATAAAAAGAATAAAAGTCGAATAAATAAGAGAATATAATAATGGGAAAGAAAGAATACAATAAAGAACGAACAGAGAACAGAGAAAGAGAGAGAGAGAGAGAAAGAGAGAAAAGCGCGAGTGAACGCGTAAGTGAATATGCGAGGAGCATGAAGCTAAGCGATACGTAGCACATAGCGAGCGAGCGATTAGAAAGAGACAGAGCGTATGATCGAGAGAGAAAAGATACTGCAATAATGTTAGTGCGTACATGTATATTACTCTCAGACGCATGAAAGAGACAAAGGTAGTACGATTATGTCTGTCCTTGTCATGTAAGATTGCAGCTCCGTCTATCGCGACATCACGCAACTAATCTACTGCTCTGTTTTACTCTTGAGCCTCGATCTCGCACACACACATATGCACGAAAGTATAGGATCGTAAAATCTTTTTTCTAAAGCTTCTAAACTCGCTTCTCTAAGTTCACTTATACTCTTTGATGAAATGCCGAGTGCGGGGTTTACTGATTAGGCACGTACAGATTACAAATTTGTTATATTAAGTAAATGTGACGGCAGAAGCCGATAACAAAACTGTAATTTTCTCATTTTTTTTAACTTTTCATATGAAATGTTAAACTCCGCACTCCGTTATTATGTGTACCTTAATTGTGGAAAAGGATTTGTTGATATCTTTAATCAACAAAAAGATTTTGCAATCCTACTAATATTCGCATTCTGTCGGTAATCCGGCATCCTCTTAATAATATCGGAACAAAAATGTCTTCGTTGTGATTGGTCAATTAAACGTTTTCAGCACTTTAAGCGCCAAAACGAAAGCGGTCAGTGGATATTACTAGCGAAGAAATCAAACTGCACTATCCAGTGCCCATTTTTAAAATACTAGAGCGTTCTCAGGAACTTTCTCGCTTCGCAAACGGTACTTTTCAGTACCATTACGGAACCAATCGGCGCTTTTCAGTGCCTATTACGGAATCAATCGGCCCTTTTCGTTGCCCAAATCGAAATTAAATAGTATTTCTCACTGCTTATTAATATATTTTTCACTCTTTTACATATTAGCACTTTCCCGTGCTGATATGTTAAAGTAACGGTCGTCATTAATATATATTTGGCCTTTTTTATGTTTTATATAGGCTTCGGAGGCAACGAAGAATCTCTACGTAGCAAGCAACAATCTCAGATTTTTAATTTATTTAAAATATATAAATTTTAAAGTTAAAAATAGTTTGTGTTGGATAAGTATTGTTTTAATTATAAAATAATTTAGGAACTTTAAAAAGTGGTGAATGTTATGCTATAATTATGTATATTTTTGTATATTTAGATATAATTATATAAATAAATGATTAAAAATTAATTTTTTATTTCTATATATTAATTATTTTTATTTAAATAATTACGGCAGATCTGCTCGATTTCTGTCGTCAATCTGCCATCAAAATGTATTATGCAGATCTGCTCGATTTCTGCCGCCAATCTGCCATCAAATTGTATTTGACAGATCTGCTCGATTTCTACCGCCAATCTGCCGTCAGATTTGTTGACAGATCTGCTCGGTTTTTGCCGCCAATCTGCCATTATAAAGTATTCTGCAGATTTGCTCGATTTTTGCCGCCAATTTGTCATTAGATTATATTTGACAGATCTGTTCGATTTTTGTCGCCAATTTGTTATCAGATTTGTTAACAGACTTGCTCGATTTCTGCCACCTATCTGTTGTCAGGTTATGTCTGCAGGACCTGTTACAATTCTGCTAACAGTCTGTCGACGTAATTGAAATTAACAGACTCTGTACTAAATTTGTAACCTTTCTGCTCACAAAAATTTATAGCAGACATTTGGCAAAATCTGTTTAAACAGGCTTGGCTGTCTGCGTAGGCGCTAAACGTGCGAGAACCGACATACGCAGTACACGGAATCCGAATCTCCAGAGAGACGACACACGGTTTATGAAACGCGAGACAATGTCTCAATCCGCGGAAACCGATACTCTTGAGGCCCCGGGGTTCGAATCGCTTGACGACGTGACCATGACGCGAAAATCTACACCAAAGAATCGGGCTTAGCCCGTACACCAATGTACGAATTCACGGCGACGACGGCAGAACGAAACAATTCCCGGGCGTGATCGCGCGTGGCTAAACTGGCGGAGGATAACCTCACCGGTACTATTCCTCCTGCAGGGCTGCACGGGGTCGACGACGTCCTCTCGTTCCACAGTTTGTCCGCCGGAGATCGCCGGGATCCTCTCCGTCCACAGCCGCAATCGCTCTCGCCGACAAAAGTTCTCTCGCTCTCTGAGTGCTCTCGCAAAACGCTCGCTCGCACTCGCAGGCTCGCGCCAGTCTGACCCGGGATCGTCGCGATCCAGAATCGATAGCTGTGGGCCAGTCGGGGCTGCGCACACGGGGTGCGTATTATCGCGACCAATCACGCGTTATCACTCGCTGTGGCGGGCGGGCGGCGCGCTCACGATCATATTAGGGGTGCGCGCGCTCTCGTTATCGCGAATAATATTTTGCTGGGACTGCTCAGCGGGGCCGTTGCAGGGTTTAGATCGTACGGCTTGGCCGGAAGTAGGATTACGTTCCTCGCGGCCGTCTTTTCCTGCGGGCCGCGTCCCGCAGCGGCAACGTCCCTGCAGTACCTCCTCGGGGAGCGGCTCCGCACGGTCCTGGGTTCTTGCGCGAGGATTCGCTCGTTGTTTCGTGCGTCGCGCATCACGCGTGCACCTCCTGATCTCGTCACGACGTTGAAATATTTCCGCTGCTTGTTTATATGGGCGAAATGCTGGCTCATCTCCCCTCGAAGGTCGCTCAGGTTTTATAAGAGATGCTTCCGAACGTCGAACTTCGATCTCTCGCCTTCTCCTTCAATGAGGCTCCCAAATTAATTATTCATAAAGCAAAAGAAATAATAACGAAATTAATATAGGAACACAATCTCGGTTAAAAACGCCTCTCTGGAGACTACGGTACGGTTCTCGCAATTTTTCGACTGGCGCGGTCCTTTTGCCCGCGTTTTGCGATCGGAGAGGGATTCGGCGGACGCGCGCGAGACGGCAACGTCACAGCCTATATTAATGGAGTAAACTAAAGGGTTGATGTGTTTTTTGGTGACCAAAGAAGATTTAGAAGGTGAAACTGTAAGACCTTTAGAAGAGAGGAATTTAAAAGCTTTGTTCGCTGATTGTTCTAGTGCAAGAAGGGCATTCTCTATCTTGTTAGAGCTGACGAAAATGGCAATATCATCTGCAAATTGGACGAGATCACATTCCTCCTTAATGTGTTTATAAAGTTTGGCTACATAAATATTAAAAAGAACGGGACTAAGGATAGAACCTTGTGGTACGTCTTTATAGGAACAGTATTCTTCTGTGAGTTCGCCATTGACGACAAATTGAAGTCTGCGAGAGTGGATGAGATTATAGACGAAGCGACATATGCAGGGGGTAAGCCCAGCTCCTCCAGGTCGGAGATAAGGATAGCGGGAATAACATCGTCAAAAGCATTTGATGAGTGGCACCCGTTTGACCACGTTAATATTGACCACGGTCCCAATTGACCACGTTCAGATTGACCACGTTGCGATTGACCACGTTGATATTGACCACGGTCCCGATTGACCACGGTCCCGATTGACCACGGTCCCGATTGACCACGTTAATATTGACCACGGTCCCGATTGACCACGGTCCCGATTCACTACGTTGATATTGACCACGGTTCCGAATGACCACGTTGAGATTGACTACGTTGATATTGACCACGATCCCGACTGACCGCGTTGATATTAACCACGGTTCCGATTGAAAAACCATGTAACACACACACACACACATGCGAGGGGGGGTGCAAGGGGGGCCTTCGGCCCCCCCTCCCGCACCCCCTCCGCCAGTCAGACACAATGGACCTCGCTTTACAACTTGCAAAGTACATGCCCTAGTAACGACATGTATTGATCCGTGGTCAATCGGGACCATGGTCAATATTAACGTGGTAAATATTAACGTGGTCAATATTAACGTGGTCAATATTAACGTGGTCAATATCAACGTGGTCAATCGGGACCGTGGTCAATCGGGACCGTGGTCAATCGGGACCGTGGTTAATCGGAACCGTGGTTAATCGGAACCGTAGTCAATCTGGACCGTGGTCAATATCAACGTGGTCAAACGGGACGCTCCCCATTTGATAAGTCTAAAAAGAGACAAGCAGTGGCCGTGCCGCGAGTGAAACTTGTATGTATTTCAGTTGTGAGGATGGATAAATTATCAAGGCAAGAACGGTATTTGCGAAAGCCAAATTGGAAAGATGGAAGTTTTTGATAGCGCTCCAACCACCAGTCAACTCTGAGAAGGATAAGTTTTTCAAGTACTTTTAGGGGGCAGGATGTAAGGAAGATAGGCCGGAACTTCCCTGGGATTGATTTGGGAATAAGATATACTAGAGAATGTTGGCAGGATTCGGGGAAAGCTCCGGAAGAGAAAAGTTCGTTCAAGATAGAGAGGAGAAGAGGGTAATAGTCGTCAGGGAGATTGGAGAGCATGGTATGGTCGATTTGATCTAAACCGGGGGAAGATTTTTTCCTTCTGAGAGGAGAGATGACATGGAGTAGTTCCTCTAAGCGAAAAGGACTGTCAAAAATATGACACGAATACTCGCGGTTCGAATCAAAGCGGGAAGAAGGGAGCTTATGAAGGCAAGAAGAAAGAGATAGACTTAATTAAATTTTGAATTTCAGGAGGGATGCCGAAGATGCAATCAGGAGAGGGGTTAGTGAAGTTAAGATATCTGTTTTTGAAGCTTTTGATAACCCTCTACAGTGCAGAGATGTTAGTAAAGAAAGTGATGGATTCGCAGTAAGATCTCCAGCCCTTGCGTTTAGATTCGGCGAAGATTTCGCTTGGTAATGGCTTCTTGCTTTTTTAGAATAAGATAATTAGGCCGCGAGGTGTTTTTGTGAAAAAAGCGCAAAGCTAGTTTTCTTAGTTCTACCGCTGCAGTACAGTCTTCGTTCCACCAGGGAGCTGGCGGTAGAGATTGCTGTCGACTGTTTTTTCCTTTTTTTTTTATTTTTGTCTTTATTTTTATTTTGATTCTTGGCGCCGGCCGAGCCCCCATCTGCGTTGCAAAGGATGGTGTACTTTTCTACAGGAGTAATATGTTTAGATTCTAAACGGAATGAAAGGGAAGGAAGAGAATTTGAGAGAGAAGTAAAGAGATGCTTACGATTAATTTTGGATGTGTGGAGGTTGTGAGAAAAGAAGGAACGGGATTTAACAGGGTAGCTAATAGTGATTATAGATGGAACATGGTCACTACCAAGCGTGTCCTCAAAGGATTTCCAAAAACAGCAAGAAGCGAGATCAGAAGAAACGAAAGTTAGATCAATAACAGAGGAAGAACTCAGTGATGCCAGTTGTGAGACTCTGCCACAGCCACAGCGTGTGGAGGGGATAACTCACACAAGCGTGAACCGTGTACGTGTAATGCGCAGAGCGCTCTGCGCATTACATGTACACGGTTCACGCTTGTGTGAGTTATCCCCTCCACACGCTGTGGCTGTGGCAGAGTCTCAGAATTGGCATCTCTGGAAGAACTAGCGAAATAGGAAATGAAAGTCGGAGTGCCGTCATTGATAGGGAAAAGCGAGAATTCTTGAGAAGCTTCGAAAAGAGATTTACACGAAGAAAAGGAATAGTTACAGCCCCAGGAGACATGGTGAGCATTGAAGTCGCCTGTTAGGATGATTTGGGATGTAGAAGGAATAGAGTTAAAGAGTCTGTCCCAGATAGAGGTGTCAGATTGTACCGAGTGTCTGTGAATTGAAATGATGTAGATATAAGTGTTATTTATCGATGGGATTCTTATCCCAACCGCTTCCAGAATGCCGTCTGAACTGAAAATGGAATCGATTTTAGCGAAAGGAATTGTGTTCTTTATGGCTAATAATACACCGCCAGATTTATTAGAAGACCCGTCATACCGTACGATGTGATAGTCTTTAATAGAGAAGTTTTTATCTGTTGATAGCCACGTTTCTGAGAAAGCAAGTATATCGTATTGGTTTTTAATTAGCGCGAGGGTTTTATTTAAGATGCCGTGACAATTCCATTATAAAAGGGAGAGATTTTTGTTTATGAAGTTGCTAGTCATGATTATGGGAGGAAGCGGATTTGTGATCCGCGTTAGCGGCAAGAACACGAAGGAATTGAGATAATGCAGGAATGAGTTCAAGGAAATTAATGGAGGCAAATAGCGCTGATAATTGTGATAAAAGAGGAGCAATAGATAAAAGAAGATCTTGCAGAGATGCATTGTTGAGGTGGGATCGTCCCGATTGCGCACATTACCGATCGGACACGACAATATTTCCCGATCGGACACAGACCCAATTGGACACAGTTCCGATCGGACACATACTGTTGCAATCGGACACAATCCCAATCGGACACAGACTCGATCGGATACAGACCCAATTAGACACAGTTCCGATCGGACACATATGGTTGCAATCGGACACCATCCCAATCGGACACAGGCCCGATCGGACACAGACCCGATTGGACACAGGCTCGATGGACACAGGCCCGATCGGACACAGACCCGATCGGACACAGGCCCGATCGGACACAGTATATCAGAAATATATAGGTTTGGGTTAGGTTATATCTTCTGGAAGTGGAGCCCCCCCCGTAGGGGGGGCGGAACATACTGCCTTCACGCATATACTTTTCAATGCGTAGTAAGGTTCCACATAGGTTTACAACTTTCCACGCGAAGCGAAGTTCAACGCAAACCTATGTGTCTAGTTTGTTGGTAGTGGAGCCCCCCCCCGTAGGGGGGGCGGAACCCACTGTGTCCACGCATACATTTCCCCATCCACACAACAATTGTAGGATGGATCTAGCTTCGCGATGGGGACTGTGTCCAATCGGGTCTGTGTCCGATTGAGCCTGTGTCCGATCGGGCCTGTGTCCGATCGGGCGTGTGTCCGATCTGGCGTGTGTCCGATCGAGCCTGTGTCCGATCGGGCCTGTGTCCGATCGGGCCTGTGTCCAATCGGGCCTGTGTCCGATTGCAACCATATGTGTCCGATCAGAATTGTGTCCGATTGGGTCTGTGTCCGATCGAGCCTGTGTCCGATTTGGACTGTGTCCGATTGCAACAGTATGTGCCCGATCGGAACTGTGTCCAATCGGGTCTGTGTCCGATCGAGCCTGTGTCCGATCGGGACTGTGTTCGATCGAGCCTGTGTCCGATTGGGTCTATGTCCGATTGCGAAATATTGTCGTGTCCGATCGGTAATGTGCGCAATCGAGACTCACTCATTGAGGTTAATATTGGAAGCTGAGGGAGCGGTAGTTGAGAATGGGGAAGAAGGAGGAGGGGATACGGAAAAGGATACATTAGAACGATAGGGATTGTGTGGGGATAGTCCGAATGATAAGAGCTGGATGCGAGTTTGAGATGAGGCATGGAGAAAGATTTCAGTTTGATGGTCGAAGTGGGGTTGGATTTTATTCCGTTGCTAGAGAATTTCTTTGCAGCATGAGCATAGGAAGGAGAAGAGAAAGAAACTGCAACAGAAGAAGAGTAACGAGACAGGAGGTAGTCATGCAAAGAGTTAGGAGTACGGTGAGAAGGGGGAGGGACGGAAATTCTTCGGAAGAAGATGAGTAAGGAGGAGGGGACTTGTTACCTCTGAAGATCTCTCTAGCGTCCATCAAGGAGATATTCCTGAATGCAGCGAATCTCCTAATTTCCTTTTGCGTAGCAAATTCCGGGCAGATGGGTGAGTCCGCTCTGTGGTTTCCTTGACAGTTTGCACATTTAGGCGGGGCCTCTGAGAGCTGACAGCTTTCCTTAGAGAAAGTATGGCCTTTTCCCCCACAGTGCACACAGCGTGGCTGAATTTTGCAGTTGATTTTTATGTGGCCAAATCTAGAACATTGGTTACAACGTGAGACCCTAGATGTATAAGGTAACACCGAACATATGACGTGAAACATCATGATATGTTTTGGAATCTTTTGACCCTCAAAGGTAAGCGATACAGTGAGGGAGGGAGTGTAGGTGTTAGACATGGCAGCATCTTCCTGAGAATCGTTAGAAATTCTTGATATCCTACTGTAAGACAGCTAGTCAATTTGGAGTTTGTCAGGAGAATGGCTTTCGGAAAAGAATATCGTTTAAAACAGAGGAATGATGGGTACAGGAGCAATGTCGTATATTTTAGTACAGAACGCGATAAATCGTTAATTTACAATGTTGGTTAACACAAACACTTAAACGAACGCGTATAATTGGTCAGAGCATATAACCAAATACACAAATTATTAAACGACAACTCGAGAAAACGGAGGCAGCTAAGCAATAAGAGCTTTAACGCTGGAGACCGACGAGACGTCCGTACTGTAACACGTATTCGTGCAAAAGACGCCCGGTCAGCCACAGGTTCATGCAACAGCCTTTGTTACCAGGGAAACGTACATTTGTTGTCTAACAAGGCTCGTTGTTAGGGAAACGTTTATACATTGTTTATAACATGTTACTAAATTGCTAATTACTAAGCATTCAAATTATGGCGCCCTATTATTATGCGCATGCGGGAGCGCTGCTAGCGCGACCGCTAGTTAAACGATTGTAACGCCATCAACAGCCAATTTCTTACAGCTTCGGCCAGCCTGAACTTTCATTCGTCTCGAATGATTGAATTAAAGTATAATTTACAATGAATTACGAAATTACAATCGAATAGAACAATAAATCTTTCAACGCAATTACGTAATACAACTGTAAGATAGCGAGTCAATTTGTAGTTTGTCAGGAGAATGGCTTTTTCAAAAGGGTAATAGTTTAACAGTTGAACCATGAATTATTGAACTGTATATATAAATATTATAGTGAACGTGAGAAATCAAATAAAGCAATAATTTGAGCACTTATCGAAACACGTTTTTATTGGTCAACTCATAAATTCGAACTCCGAACTAATTATAAACTCAGAATACAAATGTGATTAATCAATTAAGCATATCACACGAGATCAACGAGACACGTCCGATCTGATTCACGCTTTACGGTAAAAGACGCTCAGGCATCCCTCCGATCTCACAAACACACCTATTGCTATGACAATTCTCTTTTGTTAAATAAATAGTTTATGTATCTAAGGAAACGCGTTGCTATCATCATTTGAATATAGCGCTTGTATTTATCGATAAAGCGCATGCGCGAGCGCCACTAGTAATTTCTCTGACTATGAGACTGCCAGTATCTTACAGCTTGGCCAGCCTGAAACAACATTCGTCTCGAATGATTTGATACATTACAATAAAAGTAGTTTGGAATCAACACACATATAAATATACAAATACAATAAAAGTAGTTCGGAATTAACACACATATAAATATACAAATTCAAGTTTTTACAACTGGTTTAATATAACTGGTTTAATTCTATCCGAAGATAGAATTGAGTTGTAAGGTCTGGATGAAAGGTTGAATCCAGGTATGTCAGTTACAACATATCTATTTTTATTTAAGACCTTTGCTATGAGATATGGGCCTTTGTATTTTGGTTTAAATTTTCTGTTTTCTCCAGATTTCAATAGTGTATCTCTGATAAGAACATAATCACCTATTTTGTAACGAGTTGGTTTTGAATGATGTTTATCATAATATATTTTATTATAATTTTTAATTTTATCTACAGCTTCCAATGCAATTGAACGACTCGTTTGTCTAACATTATCAAAATTTAAATCTGTTTTAGATATTTTCTTTAAACAATGAACTAAACTGGAATCTGCATGATTTCTTTGCTCGTATCCAAGGAGCAACTTAGACAGAGATGCTTTCAAAGAGGAATGGAATGTATTATTAATAACATACTGAACTGTTCCAAGACAATCATGCCAACCTTGAGATTCATCGATTAACTTTTGTAAGGATGATTTTAAAAATCTATTCACCCTTTCAACCATTCCATTTGCCCACGGAGCTGCTACAGCAACTAACCTATGGTTAATATTATTTTTCTTTAAAAAATTCTCGAACTCTTGTGAAGTAAATGCAGATCCCTTATCAGATACTATTATCTGTGGATTCCCAAATATTTGAAATAAGGACATTAAATGTCTTATAATTTCTTTAGCATTTGTGGTTTTTACAGGATACAACCAGGTAAATCTTGTAAATGCCTCTACCACGACAAAAATATGTTTAAATCCATGTTCGGATTCAACAATAGGACCAAAATGATCCATATGAATAATTTGAAAGGGGAATGCAGGATTTTCCGTTATTTGCATTTCACCTTCACATGAGTTTGATGCTGAATTAGCCAATAAACATATTATACAATTGTCAATATGAGATCGTACACGCTTACGTAACGAAGGAAACCAATAGTTACATGAAATTCTTTGTAAGGTTTTCTCCATACCACAATGCGCCATTTCATCGTGATAAATACGTATCACATTTGAAACCATTGATTCTGGAACATAAAATCGAGGTTTGTCTGGCCCTTTTCTAAAAACTAATCCATTCATCATTATAAATTTATCATGATCGTTTTCTTCTAATTCTAAAGCAATGCTTTTAATTAAAGGGTCTTTCAGTTGGCGAAATTCTAATTCCATCTCAAGAGGCAATGCGTCAATCAGTGCAACAACACGACTTAATGCATCAACATGAGACATTTTAATTCCCGGTCGATGTATCACTGAAAATGTGTAAGATTGCAATCTTAGAGTCCAACGTGATATTCGCAGATTTAAATGTGCCTTGGTGACTGCATATACTAACGCGTGACAGTCGGTAACTACAGTGAAATGTAAACCATATAAATAAATGTGAAATCTTTCAATTGCTTTTACCACGGCTAACATTTCTAGTTCGAAACTGTGATAACGAGATTCAGCATCATTAGTCGTCTGACTATAATATGCAATTGGAGCCCATTTGTTCGCATCCTGTTCTTGTAATAAAATAGCAGCTAAAGCTATTGAACTTGCATCAGTGTGAACTTGCGTTTCTGCGTTTGGATCATAAATACGAAGAACAGGATATGAGGTTAATGCTAACTTTAAATTATCAAATGCTTGTCGACATTCGTCATTAAAAATAAAATCATTTGACTTTCGTAATAGATTATGTAGAGGTTTTGCAATATAAGCATAATTTTCCATGAACTTGCGAAAATAATTTGTTAGACCAAGGAAACGTTGTAACTCAACTGTTTTTTCAGGATATGGAAAGTTTTTAATGGCATTTGTATGTCGTGAACTCAATGTTATACCAGAAGCCGAAACAATATATCCTAAATATTCTATGGTCTTTCGTAAAAACAAACTTTTTTTAAAATACAATTCAAGTGAATTTTGTTTGAACAAAATGAGAATTTTATATAAAGTTTCAAGATTATCTTCAATTGAAGAGGATGGAATTAAAATATCATCAATATAGACAATAACTTTATCCTCTCGAATTAATGACTGTAAAATCTGTATAATCCTCCGTTGAAATTCAGCAGGGGATTCACAAAAACCAAACGGTAAGCGATTGTACTCAAACTGACCATCAGAAGTCGCAAAAGAAAAATACTTTGTATGGTCAGGATGAATCTTAATATTGTGAAATCCATCCTTAAGGTCTAAAAGAGTAAAAATCTTCTTATTCGTTAACCGCGCTAGACAATCCTCGATTAAAGGGAAAGGGTATTTTTGTTTAACTACCCGATCGTTTAACGGGCGTAAATCAACACAAAGACGCATTGTTCCATTTTTCTTACGAACTGGTACTACCCGAGCACAGTACGGAGAAACACTTGGTTTAATAATTCCACATGTTAGCAAATCGTCAGTTATTTCCCGGATTTGAATTCGTTCTGCCCATGCAAAACGTCGCGGCGCATAAGCATAGATTGAATTATCTTTTAAAGCTACTTTCACATGATGATCATTATCTGCTAATTCAACTTCCATATTCTCTACTTCATTAACAATCGCTATTACTTTCTGATCAATCTCATTTCCAAAATCTGTTTTAATATCGGAATAAATGGAATTTTCATTCATTGAAAGATCTTCTAATATTTCAGCAGATGCTACTTCATTAAATAACTTTAATCTATCATCTGCTTTTTTATTTGACGGATGAAAATATAAAGTTATATTATTTTCAGCTATAAAATCTCGTCCTATTATAATATCTACAAAGAAAGAATCATCTTGAAACACAAGAAAATTAACCTTGCCAGTAAAATTCGGAAGGGATTCTAAACAAATTTGAGTATCAATTGATCCAAGAATAGGAATTAAATTTCCAGAAACAGATTGATAAGAAATCAATGGCTTTTTAAGAACAATATTCAAGTCATTAAAATATTTTCTGTACACAGTTGGTGATATGAAAGAAACAGGACTACCTGTGTCTAATAGAGCTTTCAATGTGCACGGAATATTATTTAATGAAACGACCTTAAGAGAAGAATCTTCTGTATCCAGTCGTCTGGTAATCATATCGTTGATAGCAGCTATCGGAGGTGATCTCTCTGGACTCGTAATAGTTTCTGTCGGTGTTGCAGGATCAATGGCAGCTACTTGTGTTGGTATCTTTGAAGCCGTAGATTGAAGTTGCTCTTTTCTCTTCAATCTGAAACAGTTGTCCTTAATGTGACCACGCGTACGGCAATACACACAATAATTATTTTCCTTAAAATCCTTTTGAAAAGATGACAAAGAATCGGTTTTCGGAGATGATGTAGCATTGTCTCGTCCTTTGTGTGATTTAAAGTGAGATGGGAACTCTTTCTTCACATTTCCAAAAGAGAGGGAAACCCTATGCATCTCATTGAGGAAGGCATCCAAGGAATCAGCACGAATGACAGAGGCAGCACTACGAATAGAATCATTAGTAATTCCACCTATCAAAAAGTGAATTGCATCATCATCAGGTAATCTTAGTCTTTGCATTAAAGAGAGTTTTTCCAATGCATAATCTTGAAAAGATTCATTAGGATAATTCCATTTTCGTGATTCGATTTTTTTCATAATAATTTCATAAGGAATCTTTCGTTTAAAATGTTTCAGTAAAGCTTCCTTGAAACTTGGCCAAGTGTCATTAATTGTTCCTGTGCCAAGCTCAAACCATTTTCGAGCTGATTTTACCAATTTACTAGTACCAGCTAACAACATAATATCGTGAGATGCACCATGAATTCGAGACACTCGTTCAACCTTTTGAATCCAAATTTCTACATCATCATCATCTTTACCACTAAATTCAGGTAATTGTGAAGCTAACAGATTGACTGTATTTACAGAAATTTTAGTTGAAGTCGATGAACCAGTAAAATGGTTTGATGCACTCGCATTAGTTGATGTCGACGAACCATTAAAATGGTTTGAAGCACCTGCATTTTGATATCGTGTTTCAAGTTGAGGTATAAAATTAGGAACAGACTGACCTTGTGATCCGGCATTACCCGAAAATGAGGCATAGGATGATAAAAATTCCATCATTTGTTGCATCATTTGCTGTTGATGTTTCGCAAGAAGAGCACCAATCTTTGGAAGAAATTCTTCCGGCATCGCTCCTGCAGTATTACTCATTGAGGGAGAATGGGAAACTGTATGTGCTGTTAGAGCTTCTTCAGGGTTTTGAAAAGCTGGTAAAGCTGAAGCAGCTTCTTCTCCGACGAGTGAAGCAGGATGTAAAGGATCATCAATTGATTCAAAATAGACAGTCTTCCGTCGATCCGATGCTATGGGAGGGTTTGATGTTTCATTCACATAATTGTTCTTCTCAAAATAAGCCGTCAATAGATCAATGCATCCATCACGTGAAGGAGATGGCTTGAGACCATATTTCTTTGCCATTGCCTGGAGTTCCTTAAAAGACAACTTCTCCAACGAAAGACGATCCATGGCAACGGAATAAACAACGTGTCTTTCATGCAAGATCCAAGAAGACTTGAAGACAATTGAACGTGAATTCAACACGTAATTTATTGAATGGAATCACAAGCGTTACGATAGAGTTTAAAAATTCTGCCGTTCTTTATTGTGAATCACTGAACACATTCACTGAAGATAATGCAAATACTTGTACAGTTCACTGATATTATTCATGTATTGATTCTCACTGTATTAGTACGGCTTAATAATCGACCATAAGATCAAGGGGAAGCGCGCACGATCCCGCTTCTGAAAAAATTGTTGTAAGACAGCGAGTCAATTTGTAGTTTGTCAGGAGAATGGCTTTTTCAAAAGGGTAATAGTTTAACAGTTGAACCATGAATTATTGAACTGTATATATAAATATTATAGTGAACGTGAGAAATCGAATAAAGCAATAATTTGAGCACACTTATCGAAACACGTTTTTATTGGTCAACTCATAAACTCGAACTCCGAACTAATTATAAACTCAGAATACAAATGTGATTAATCAATTAAGCATATCACACGAGATCAACGAGACACGTCCGATCTGATTCACGGTTTACGGTAAAAGACGCTCAGGCATCCCTCCGATCTCACAAACACACCTATTGCTATGACAATTCTCTTTTGTTAAATAAATAGTTTATGTATCTAAGGAAACGCGTTGCTATCATCATTTGAATATAGCGCTTGTATTTATCGATAAAGCGCATGCGCGAGCGCCACTAGTAATTTCTCTGACTATGAGACTGCCAGTATCTTATACAACAAACACAGTTTAAATATGATTTAAATTAGATCGAATAATACAACGAATAATTAAACCATTATGATTAAGAAATTCAGGCACATATAAATGTTAGACTTATATCTAAGTATTTATAACAGGTGGTTTTATCCAAGGTTTAATTCTATCTGGGGAAAGAATAGAATTAAATGGTCTGGACGAGTGGTTGAATCCTGGAATATCTGTAATTACATATCTGTTCTTTTTTAATATTTTAGCAACAAGATATGGGCCCTTGTATTTTGGCTTAAATTTTTTGCCTGGAGTTGAGTCTCTAATTAAAACATAGTCTCCTACGTTATAGCAGGTTGGTTTCGAATGACGCTTATCATAATAAACTTTATTATAATTTTTGATTTTATTCATAGCTTCCAAAGCTATTGATCGACTAGCTTGTCTTTCATCATTAAAATTATCAAAATCTAAATCTGTTTTAGAAATTTTGTTTAAGCAATTAATTAAAGCTGAATCTGCATGATTTCTTTGCTCGTAACCGAGAAGCAGTTTAGAAGGTGAAGCCTTCAGAGATGAATGAAAGGTGTTATTAATAACATATTGTACCGTTCCTAGGCAATTATGCCAATCTGCAGTTCATCAATTAATTTTTGAAGAGAAGATTTCAAAAATCTATTCACCCTCTCGACCATTCCATTTGCCCAAGGGCACAGCGACAGCTATAAGTCTATGACTAATATTATTATCTTTCAAAAAAGTTTCAAACTCTTGTGAATTGTAAGCGGTACCTCGGTCCGAGACTATTGTTTGTGGATTTCCAAATATCTTAAATAATAAAGTCAAGTGTTTTACTACTTCTTTTGAGCTAGTTGTTTTAGTAGGATATAACCATGTGAATCTGGTGAATGCATCCACAACAACTAAAATATGTTTAAAACCTTGTTCGGACTCGATGATGGGACTACAATGATCGATATGAATTGTTTGAAAAGGAGAGTAAGGACCTTCAGTAATTTGTAATTCTCCTTCACATGAGTTTGGCGCTGAATTTGCCATCAGGCATATAATACAATTATCAATGTGTTATCGAATGCGTTTACGCAGCGAAGAAACCAGTAATTATTAGTAATACCCTGTGAAGTTTTTTCCATGCCGCAATGCGCCATGTCATCGTGATAGACAGGAATCACATTAGTCACCATTGATTCGGGAACATAAAATCGAGGTTTGTCTGGGCCTTTTCTGAATACTAATCCGTTTAACATCTCGAACTTCTCATGACCACTTTTTTCAAGATCTGTCGCGATATTCTTAATTATCGGATCATTCAATTGACGGAATTCGAGTTCTTTCTCCAGAGGTAGCGAATCAACAAGAGCAACGACACGACTTAATGCATCAACGTGAGCCATTTTGACACCCGGTCGGTGAGATACGGAAAAAGTATATGATAGCAACCTTAGAGTCCAACGTGTTATGCGCGGATTTAAATGTGCTTTATTGACTGCATAAACCAAAGCATGATAGTCGGTGACAACCGTAAACCGTAAACCGTATAAGTAAATATGAAATCTTTCTATAGCCTTTACAACGGCTAACATTTCCAATTCAAAACTATGATATCGAGATTCGGCATCGTTTGTCGCCTGACTATAGTAAGCAACTGGAGCCCATTTATTCATATCTTGTTTTTGCAATAAGATAGCAGCCAATGCCAATGAACTTGCGTCGGTATGAAGTTGCGTTTCTGCACTTTGATTATAAATACGAAGAACCGGAAATGACGTTAAAGCTGACTTCAATGAATCAAATGCTTGTCGACAATCATCATTAAAAAAAAATCAGTCGATTTTCGTAAAAGATTATGAATAGATCTTGCTATAAGTGCATAATTTTCAATAAACTTACGAAAATAATTCGTTAATCCAAGGAAGCGTTGCAATTCTACCATTTTAGTCGGATATGGAAAGTTCTTAATTGCATCTGTATGACGGGAACTCAAAGTAATACCGGAAGCCGATACAATATATCCGAGATATTCAATTGATTTTTGCAAAAACAAACATTTTTTCAAATTCATTTCAAGCGAGTATTGTTTAAATAGTAAGAGTACCTTATACAAGGTTTCAAAATTTTCTTCAACTGACGAGGACGGAATTAAAATATCGTCAATATAAACAATTACTTTATCCTCGCGTATTAGAGGTTGTAAAATTTGTACATTTCTTCGCTGAAATTCAGCGGGAGATTCACAAAAACCGAATGGTAGACGTTTGTATTCGAACTGACCATCAGGTGTCGCAAACGAAAAGAACTTCGTATGGGCGGGATGGATTTTAATGTTATGAAATCCATCTTTTAAATCTAGCAGAGTAAATACGTTTTTGTCAGATAAGCGCGCCAGACAATCCTCGATTAATGGAAAAGGATATTTTTGCTTGACGACCCGATCATTTAAAGGTCGTAAGTCTACGCAAAGACGCATAGTTCCATTTTTTTTACGGACAGGTACAACGCGAGCACGGTATGGAGAAACGCTAGGCTTTATAATTCCACGCGCTAACAAATCATCTGTTATTTCGCGAATCTGAATCCGTTCTGACCAAGCAAAACGTCGCGGCGCATACGCATATGTTGACTCATCTTTTAACGCTACTTTTACATAGTATTCATTTGACTCTGGTTCTACATCCGTATTTTTTACACCATTAATTATAGATATGACCCTTTGGTCAGTGTCAATACCAAAATCTGTTTTAATATTTGCCAAATCAGAATTCTCACAAGACAAAAAATCTTCTAATATATCGGCTGATGCCACCTCATTAATCAGTTTTAGTTTATCATCCGTATTTTTACTTGAAAGATGATAATATATAGCAATATCGTTATTAATTATAAAATCTCGTCCTATGATTAAATCAACAAAATGGGATTCATTTTGAGAAACGAGCAAACTTATATCACCGATAAATTGTGGAAGGGATTCCAAACAGATTTTAGCATTGACTGAACCAAGAATTGGAATTATATTACCGGAAACCGATTGATATGAAATTAACGACTTATTAAGAACAACGGATGAGTCATTAAAATATTTCTTATAAACCGACGAAGAAATAAATGAAACAGGACTGCCGGTGTCGAGTAACGCATTCAATGAACACGGAGTATTATTTATTTAATAAAACGACCTTAAGCGAAGAGTCTTCCGTATCCAGCCCCCGAGTGTGAATATCATTGACGGCTGCTACAGGAGGAGACATCTCCGGATCGATGACAGCTATTGGAGTACGCGTCGATGAATCAATGGCAGCTATTGGAGTTGAAGAAACTGGAACAGGAGAGCGCTGCTGCTCCTTCCTCTTCAACTTGAAGCAGTTGGTTTTGACGTGACCGCGTGCACGACAATATACACAATAATTGTCCTTGTCTTCCTTCTGGTATTTTGAGGAGTAATCAGATTTCATTGTCGAAGCACCACTATCTCGCACTTTCTCAGACTTGGAATGCGAATTCCTTCTTCATCGAATTTCCAAAAGAAAGTGTGGCCTTGTGCATCTCATCAAGGAAGACGTCCAAAGAGTCGGCACGTATTACGGATGCAGCACTGCGAATAGCATCATTATTAATACCACTAATTAAAAAGTGAATTGAGTCATCATCAGGCAGTCTCAATCTTTGCATTAAGGAAAATTTATCCAATGCATAATCCTGAAACGATTTATGAGGATAATTCCATTTTCTTGACTCAATCTTTTTCATCACAATTTCATAAGGAATTTTTCTTCTAAAATGTCTTAAAAGAGCACTTCTGAAACTTGACCATGTATCATTTATCGTACCTGTACCAAGTTCAAACCATTTTCGAGCTGATTTAACCAGTTTACCAGAAGCAGCTAACAGCATCACATCTTGAGAAGCACCATGGATGCGTGATACTCGTTCAACCTTTTGAATCCATAATTCCACATCATCATCATCCTTGCCGCTGAACTCAGGCAATTGAGATGCCAAAAGATTTACCGTATTTACAGAAATCTTTGTGGTCATTGACGGGCCAGGAAAAGCGTTTGAAGAACCAGGATTAGGATTTGATGTACCACCAGGAAAAGTGTTTGATGAACCAGGAAAAGTATTTGATGCACCAGTATTTCGTCGCTGAGATTCTGGAAAAGGGATAGAGCTTGGAGCGAACTGACCTTGTGATTCAGTATTGGACGAAGCAAAAGCCATTAAAAGCTCTGCCATTTGTTGTTGGTGTTTCGAGAGAAGAGCGCAAATCTTGGGTACGAGATTCTCTGACAGCACACCTGCTGTATTACCCGTAGAAGAAGAATGAGAAGCCGTTTGCGCTGATAGAGCTTCTTCAGAATTCTGACAGGCTGGTAAAGCTGAAGCTTCTTCTTCGGCGAGTGAACAAGGATGAGAAGGAATATCGCTTGCTTCAAAGAAGACAGTTTTCCTTCGATCCGATGATATGGGTGGATTTGAAGAATCTTCCATATAATTGTTCTTCTCGAAGAAAGGCATCAATAAATCGATACATCCTTCCCGTGAATTTGATGGCTTAAGACCATGTTTTTTTTGCTATCGCCTGGAGTTCCTTAAAAGATAACTTCTCCAAAGATGATCGGTCCATGGCAACTCCAGTATACAACGTCTCCAACACGAAAGGATCAAGAAGACGCGCGAACAAATGAACGAGAGTTCAACACGCAATTTTTCTCAAATAAATCACAAGCGAATGCGATAAATCAGTGGAAAAAACACTTACACGAACGACCGAACACTTTTTGCTGTCGTATAAAAAGAGTTTATTGATTCTATCGATTCGTGATGCGTACCACTGAACACGCTCACTGTAATACGCAAATATTAGCGCGTAACACTAATATCGATAATTATCGATTATTCTCACTGTTTAATACGACTTGATTAACGATCAAAAAGATCAAGGGAAAGCGCGCACGATCCCGCTTCTGAAAAAATTAGCTGTAAGACAGCGAGTCAGTTTGGAGTTTGTCAGGAGAATGGCTTTCGGAAAAGGATATCGTTTAAAACAGAGGAATGATGCGTACAGGAGCAATGTCGTATATTTTAGTACAGAACGCGATAAATCGTTAATTCATAATGTTGGTTAACACAAACACTTAAACGAACGCGTTTAATTGGTCAGAGCATATAACCGAACACACAAACTATTAAACGACAACTCGAGAAAACGGAGGCAGCTAAGCAATAAGAGCTTTAACGCTGGAGACCGACGAGACGTCCGTACTGTAACGCGTATTCATGCAAAAGACGCCCGGTCAGCCACAGGTTCATGCAACAGCCTTTGTTACCAGGGAAACGTACATTTGTTGTCTAACAAGGCTCGTTAGGGAAACGTTTATATATTGTTTATAACATATTACTAAGTTGCTAATTACTAAGCATTCAAATTATGGCGCCCTATTATTATGCGCATGCGGGAGCGCTGCTAGCGCGACCGTTAGTTAAACGATTGTAACGCCATCAACAGCCAATTTCTTACACTACGGTTCAGTCTGTTATTAATGTTTTCAATAATGATTTGATCTGTAGCTGTGAGGGTGACCGAGGGGTTACGAGGGTTTTAGAGTCAAGGGAGAAGGCCCAAAGGAATTTGCTAAAACTGGTTATTTTATTAACAAACAATATTTGTATGACAACTGTATCACTTTATCGATTGGACCTCGCGTATTAAATACTTAACGGACGCTCACGCGGATAGCGAGGAAGAACGCACGGAGAAATAAATAAACGGTCTTATCTGTATGAAAGCCGGAACACGAGTCGCGTCTCAACTCGTTCTTCCGTATCTCGAACCCTTAACAACCCATGGTTGCATCGCAACACAAACAAACATAGGTTGCTAAGTGATTAGCAAATGAAGGCGCTGTTGTCGAATTGGCAAGCAACGAGACAACCGCTGCGCTCGCAATATAGATGACAGCAGAAAGTTATGCTGAATGGGTTATAAGTCCTATAGCGTCTTACAGTATGAAAGCTGGAACACGAGTCGCATCTCAACTCGTTCTTCCGTATCTCGAACCCTTAACAATCCATGGTTGCATCGCAACACAAACAATCATAGGTTGTTAAGTGATTAGCAAATGAAGGCGCTGTTGCCGAGTTGGCAAGCAACGAGACAACCGCTGCGCGCGCAATATAGACGGCAGCAGAAAGTTATGCCGTGTGGCGTTCCTATTACCGACAACTTCGTTGTCTACTTAATCGACTCGAGTTTATCGATATATTTCGATATATATATATTATGCTATTGATTTGTTGTTACTTAGTAACGATACTTATTTATTTGTTTGTAAAAGATATTGATTATTTTATTCTCCTGTATCTGACATTGTACACATCCATTTATAATTAATTAAACATTTATTATTAAGTTTAACGGAAGTCTAGTGATTTTCACATAAGTTCCCACAACTGGTGACCCCGACGTGATCTCGTCAAGTGCGGGACTTTAAAATTGGTGACTAAGAAATCTGCAAGTCCGATTTCTTGTTCAGTGAGGAATTGTGAAAACTTCTTGGACAAGTCACGGCTTTTCTTCGACAAGAACTTCTAGTCTTCTTGGTAGCTGAGTTGTTATTCGGCAAGTTCCTTAGACTTCGTTGTCTAGGATTTCGAAAATTCTTCGAGATGCCTGTCGACAGAACACCGCCCGCTACTCCTGGATCAGCTTCAGCTTCAGAGGATCAACAGGATCAGCATGTCAATAATTTGGAAAGTTCAGCTCAACATACCCGAAACGAGCCGAGAAATTCAGGTGAGTCTGGCGAAATCAATGCCAACGAATTTCGTCTTCTTAAGCTTCCGATTTTCTGGCATAAGCAACCAAAGCTCTGGTTTGCTCAACTTGAGTGCGAATTTTTGGTTTTTCGAATTCTTTCAGATGATATCAAATATAGCACAGTAATAAGACAACTTGACGAACAAGCTCTTTTAATGGTTGCTGAGATAATTGAGAGACCACCTGAAAAAGATAAATATGTAAATTTAAAGAATCTGCTTATTAAACGTTTTACTGATTCTGATGAAAAACGGCTTAGACAATTATTGGCTGGTGTTGAAATGAATGATAAGAAACCCTCTGATTTGTTGAGAGAACTTAAACAATTGGCTGGAGGAACTATTTCTGGTAATGTGTTACATTCAATTTGGCTTCAAAGATTACCTTATCGTGTTCAATCAACTTTAGCAGTTGTTGGAGGTAGTTCTCTTATTAAGTTGGCTGATTTAGCTGATAAAATCATGGATCGGGAGTCTGGACTTCAAGTTGCTACAATAACTCCTTCAACTGAGCCTTGTGTTGCTAAATCTTGTGATCTCGCCGATCTTGAACGTAGAATTTCAGCTTTAGAGGTCAAGCGTTCTAGAGATAGGTCAAGATCTAGATTTAATGGAAAGAGAGGGTTTAGGTCGTCATCAAGAAATATGAAGACTGATAAAAAGGATGAGCAAACTTGTTTTTACCACAGGAAATTTGGTAATAAAGCCATCAAATGTACGATTCCTTGTGCGATGTCAAAATCCTTTACAGTTAACCAGGAAAACTAGATGTTCCGTTGAAGGTGGAGACGGCTGTCAACGGTTCACCCAACAATCGTCTCATTATCACCGATAAATGTTCAGGCCTTAATTTTTTGATAGATACAGGAGCTGACATTTCTCTGGTTCCAAAAAGGCCAGTATCAAATACTCCGTCTTCTTCTTTTAAACTTTTTGCTGCTAACGGAACCAAGATTGATACCTATGGTTCAAAAACCTTAGCCTTAAATCTTGGATTACGCAGAGTTTCCAAATGGAAATTTTGTATTGCAAATATTCAACGACCTATTTTGGGAGCAGACTTTTTGAGTCATTATGGATTATTGGTTGACATGAAACATAGACAATTGATTGATACTATTACTAGTTTAACTCACAAAGGAAAGTTGTCAAGAATTAATCATTTGACAGTCTGTACAACTTCACCAGATTCACCTTTCCATAAAATCCTTGCTGAGTTTCCAGAGTTAACTCGTTTTGCTCCAATTTCAAATAATAAAATACACCAGGTAGAACATCATATCATCGTCAAAAGTTCTCCTGCTGTTTCGACTCCTCGACGACTATCTCCTGAGAAAATGAAGTTCGCAAGAGATGAATTTAATACGATGATGGAGCAAGGAATTTGTCGACCATCGAGTAGCTCTTGGGCGGCTCCGCTTCATATGGTTCCTAAGGGTGGATCAAATTCTTGGCGACTTTGTGGAGATTATCGTGCTTTGAATGCAGCCACTATTCCTGATAGATATCCTCTTCCACACATTCAAGATATTACTGCAGGTCTACATGGAAAGAACATATTTTCCAAAATAGATCTTGTAAAAGCCTACTATCAAGTTCCTGTTGCAAAAGAAGATATACCGAAAACTGCTGTGACTACTCCTTTTGGACTTTTTGAATTTCTGGTAATGCCTTTTGGTTTTCGAAACGCTGCTCAGACCTTCCAACGTTTAATGAATAGTATTCTTTCTGGTCTTGACTTTTGTTTCTGTTATCTGGATGATATTTTGGTGGCCTCGTCCAATGAAAGTGATCACTTCAAGCATCTGCATACTGTTTTTACACGTCTGAAACAATTTGGTATGACGATTAACATTTCCAAATGTCTTTTTGGAAAAGAAGAAATTCCTTTTCTTGGTTATCTTGTTTCCAAGCAAGGAATTAAACCTACTACAGAAAAGGTTAAAGCAATTATGGATTATAAACAACTTAAAACCATTCATAAATTAAGAAGATTCTTAGGGATTATAAACTTCTATCATCGTTGTTTAAAAAACGCTGCTTCGCATCAAGCAATTTTGACTGACTATTTGAAGGACAGTAAGAAGAAGGATAAGAGTTTAGTTAATTGGTCACCTGAAGCGGAAGAGGCTTTCAAATTCTGCAAGAAAGAGCTGTTACGTATCACAACCTTGACTCATCCTGCTCCAACAGTCCCTCTTATTTTGACTTGCGACGCTTCTGATTTAGCGGTAGGTGCTTCTCTGGAACAAGTTATTGACGATTATAATAAACCAATAGCTTTTTTCTCTAAGAAGTTGGATAACACTCAACGCAATTATAGCACTTACGATCGTGAACTTCTGAGCATCTTCTTGGCTATCAAACATTTTAGATATCTTCTTGAAGGACGTAAAATTTTGATACGAACTGATCATAAACCTTTAGTTTATGCTCTCAAGCAGAAATTGGATAAAGCTTCGCCTAGACAGATTCGTCAATTGGATTTTATTGCTCAATTTTCAACTAACATTGAATATATTCCTGGGAAAGATAATATCGTTGCAGATTCGCTCTCAAGAATTGAATCCATTTCTATGCCAGTTATTGTTTCTCTGGAAGATCTGACTACATACCAACAAGAAGATGAGGAATTAAAATCTCTCCTTACAGATTCTTCTCTCAAGCTACAGAAACTGATTCTTACTGGTTCTTCTTCTTCGATATTTTGCGATTGTTCCACTGACAATATTCGCTCATATGTACCTCAACTTTTACGAAGAAGAATTTTTGATGTGGTTCATGGACTTTCGCATCCCAGTGGACGTTCTACCTGCAAGCTGATTCGGCAAAAATTTGTTTGGCCAACGATGAAAAAAGACATTAAAGAATGGTCTAGAACTTGTTTACCTTGTCAACGAGCTAAGATTCACAAACATACGAAGAATTTTCCTCAAAAGATTCCTATTCCAGATCAGCGCTTTCAACATGTCCATTTGGACTTGATTGGTCCTCTTCCAGTTTGTCAAAACTTTAGGTATTGTCTCACCATGATTGACAGATTTTCACGATGGCCAGAAGCAATTCCTTTGGTTGAGATTTCTGCGGAAACTGTCACAACTGCCTTTTACTCTCATTGGGTGGCGAGATTTGGTTCTCCACATATTATTACCACAGATCAAGGACCATAGTTTGAAGCAGCACTGTTTAAAGCTCTCACCAACCTTATTGGTTGCGAGCGTGTCAGGATTTCTGCTTATCACCCAGCCTCTAATGGAATTCTAGAGAGATGGCATCGCACATTAAAGAGTGCTATTATGTGTCACGCTAACAAAGATTGAATAGAAGTTTTGCCAACGGTTTTATTAGGACTACGTACCTGTTTCAAGGAAGATTTGCAAGCGTCTCCAGCAGAAATGCTTTACGGAACTTCTTTGAAGATTCCAGGGGAGTTTTTCATAGAAGAAGATCCTCCAGCTGATCCAGAAATTTTTGTGGAAAAACACCGGATTCATATGAGAGAAATCAAGTCTCAACCTACTGCGCACCATCACAAAAAAACACCTTTTTATCACAAGAATTTATTTGATTGCACGCATATTTGGATTCGTGTAGATTCTGTTAAAAAATCTCTTCAACCACCTTACAATGGTCCTTTTCGTGTTGTATATAGGATTAATAATAATCTTTTCACTGTCGATGTTTCAGGAAAACTTATTAATGTCTCTACTGAACGGCTTAAGCCAGTGTTTTTGCCTAAAGAGGTAGACTCTGATCCAGTTAATTCCACGCCTACTTCAAGTTCCACTACGCCTTTAACTACTTCTCATGGAACTCTGAGAATGTATTCTGGTCCCAGGAAACAAGTGCGTTTCGCAACATAGGATGTTGCTTGCGGGGGAGTACTGTGGCTTTCCTGTTACCGACAACTTCGTTATCGACTTAATCGACTCGAGTTTATCGATATATTTCGATATATATATATATATATATATATATATATATATATATATATATGTATATATATATATATATTATGCTATTGATTTGTTGTTACTTAGTAACGATACTTATTTATTTGTTTGTGAAAGATATTGATTACTTTATTCTCCTGTATCTGACATTGTATACATCCATTTATAATTGATTAAACATTTATTATTAAATTTAACGGAAGTCTAGTGATTTTCACATAAGTTCCCACAGCCGAACGGGCTATAAGCCCTATGGCGTCTTACAGATCTAAGGCTACATCTCTGATAATAGCCTTCCGTGAAACATGGAAAGGAGGAATAAAGGCTACCAGGTTTTTGGCGGCAAGGTTCTGATTTTCCACTAGAGTGTTGGCAGCTTCTCCAGACTTCAAAAATACGGAAACTTTAGAGAGTCCTATTTTCTTGACTTCCAAAATGTCTTGAATGTTGAGTTTACAAGTGACTCTTCCTACAAAAATTGGATGGAGAGGTAAGTGTTCTTGTGTCAGATATGCTTTGGACGTGAACGTCAAAGGGTCCGGCGTTATTGGCCGAGTTGCGATTGTTGCGGATGTTATTTGTGAGAGATATGACTGATCCTGAAGCTGAGTTTGTATGAGATTTAATGCTCTTGCCAGATTCCGATCGAGAGTTCTGTAAGACAGCGAGTCAATTTGTAGTTTGTCAGGAGAATGGCTTTTTTAGAAGGGTAATATTTTAACAGTTGAATCATGAATCATGGAGCAAGATGAATAGTTATTATTATGAACGTGAAAAATCGAATAAAGTATCAATTGAAGCACTTATCGAAACACATTTTTATTGGTCAACTTATAAACACGAACACACAAACAATAATGAACTCTGGATATAAATGTGTAAGATGCTATAGGGCTTATACCCCATTCGGCATAACTTTCTGCTGCCATCTGTATTGCGCGCGCAACTGTTGTCGCGTTGCTTGCCAACTCGACAACAGCGCCTTCAATTGTTAGTCACTTAGCAACCTATGTTTGTTAGTGTTGCGAGGCAACCATGGGTTGTTAAGGATTCGAGGTACGGAAGAGCGAGTTGAGTCGCGATTCGTGTACCGGCTTTCATACAGTTAAGACCGTTTACTTATTTCTCCATGCGCTCTTCCTCGCTATTCGCGTGAGCGCCCGTTAAGTATTTGATACGCGAGATCCAATCATTTGTATTACAGTTGCGATAGATACAAATATCGTTTCTTAATAAACAACCAGTTCTAGCAAATCCTTTCACGCCTTCATTCCTGGCACAATAAAATCTCATTAACCCCTCGGTACATCCTCACAGCTTCAGAAGCGGGATATTTCTGTGGTTTTTACGGCATTTTTCTTTTTGTGCTAGTCTGGTTTTAACCGCCGCGAAGTGCTTCATTTAACATTGAATTCTTCGCGTGTGTTACTACGCCATCACGCAATCAAGAGTGTGCTGTGCTCTAGATCTTTCTAAAAACATTTCCAAAACTTTATTAAGGATATCACCGTTGTTCGCGTGTGATTACGCCATCATTTTATCTGCTTAAAAGACATTATTGTCTTCTAAAAAAAAGGAAGAGGGAAAATTTTTGGCTGATATTGCATCAGCCGGCCCGCCATATTGGTCTCACACATAGTGGTCAGCAATAGTGAGCACATTCATCGTGGTCAGCCATATTGGTATCGCTCATCGTGGTCAGCCATATTGGACACGTTCATCGTGGTCAGCCATATTGGTATTACACATCGTGGTCGGTCATATTGGGCACGCTCATCGTGGTCAGCCATATTGAGGACACACATCGTGGTCAGCCATAATGGTCTCAGTATACGAGTTATTTAACCCGATTACCCGAGAGGAGATAGAAGCTCTTTCTTTGACCAAAATTCAAGAAGAGCTGACTAAAATTAGGATTTCGAATGTTCCCAATGATCATGCAACATGTGTAACTGCATTTTGGAATTATTTAAAGAAGATTGATACTGATGGAAAAGCCAAAAGGGGCAAGAAAACAGGAAAAGCCTCTAAAACCTCAAGTAATCGATCGATGGAAGGAGAAAAATCACAAGATTTCATGGGTTTCCCGTCTGATCAACCTGAAAGTGCCTCCAATAATCGATTAGTGGAGTCTGAAGAAACATTAGAGTCTCAACTCTTCGCCGGATCAACCGTCTGTTGAGGTTAGTAGAGCTCCTATAAATCAAGCTACTAATAGGAATTGTCTAAATTCCCCCGCAGATGAGGTTGTGACCCAACTTTGCACGATGATGTCTAATCAAATGAAGCTCCAACAACAACAAGCTCAGCAGCAGCAGGAGATGATGATGCAAATTTTGTCTGCTTTGGGTAACAGCAGAACTACTGAGCAGAATCACTTTCAATCTAGACGACAGTCTTCGGATCAGAACCAGTATCAATTTGGACGACAATCTTTGGATCAGAATCAGTATCAATCCGGTCAACGTTTTGAATCATCTCATCGAAGGGATCATACTTCTCCTAACTTTACGCAAGTATCTGAGAATTTTTCTATGGCTTCAAGTAGTGCAGCTAAATACCTGAGTTCCCAGATTCCGCAATTTAGTGGTTCAGAAGAAGATAACGTAGAAATATGGTTAGAAAAGCTGGAGAGTGTAGCTGAAATTCATGGATTCCCTGATGGTGTTATGCTGTCTGCCGCAATTTCAAGGTTAACCAAGACGGCGCGACGCTGGTTTGATTACAGCACCGGAATTGTTAACAGATCTTGGACGGTTTTTAAATCTTCTATTATTAGCCGTTTCAAGAGAGAAATTTCTTATGGTGTCATTTTCCAGAAAGTGGAAGCACGAAAATGGTTATTCTACAAAGAAACCTTTTCTGACTATGCTATGGATAAAATCGCTCTGATGCATCCTTTAAAACTGCCTGAAAGGGATGTCATTCGATTCCTGAATAATGGGATCTCTAGTATTGCAATTAGAGCAACTGCTTCTGCTCTGAAAGTTAATTCTCTTGATGAATATTTAAGAGAAATGCAACAAATTACGGACATTTGCCATACGTCTTCCAAGGGATCCTCCCCATCTCTATCCAGGAAGGATAGGTATCCAGGAAAGATAATTCTTTGTCTGGAGGTCCTGAGCATCAAAAGAAAAAGGATTTTTTCTGCACATATTGCCGTGGAAAGAATCACTCAAAGGAGGAGTGTTACAAACTTAAGAAGAAGAAACCTGCTACTGAATTCTCACAATCTGGTCAACGTTCTTCTCCCCCACCGGTGGCTGCTGTTGACGACCCCGAGGAAAATTCAGGAGGCGATGTTGCGTATGTTAACCCTCCTAGTGATAGAAAAATTGTTACTGATGATACAGTTTTAAGAATTATGGAGTTTAATAATATTCCTTGTTCTTTTCATGGGCTTTTAGATACAAGTAGCCCTGTTTCTTTCATTTCTAATGAAATTCTTGATAAATTTGATGTTCCTAGTAATCTTATTGAAAAAGTTAATTCGTCTTACAAAGCTTTAAATGGTATTCCCATTAATATTACCGGTTCAGTTAATGTTCCTATTAGGTTTGATTTATTGCCAAATTATGTTGCAAATATGACCTTTTTGGTTCTCAAAAACAGTTCATTTACTTCTCAATTAATTCTTGGACGTGATTTTCTAACAAATCATAGGATTACTGTTACAATTAATCCTTCGAATGAAAATATTAATGATAGAGTAAAGCTATTTTCTGAGATTGCTTCTACAGATATAATTGAGAAATCAGAAGATTTATTAGCGGAAATCAATACAGATTTTGACAAAGATGTAGATAATAAACTAATTTCTGTTCTTAAAGAAGTAGAAAATTGTGATACACCTCTAGTTGAGGATGATTACTTTGTCAAAGTTAATTTAAAAGACGATTCGATATTTGCATATTTCCCTAGAAGATTTGCGTATAATGAAAAGATACAAATTAGAGAAATAACAGATGATTTGTTATCTAGGAATATTATTAAAGAAAGTAATTCTCCATATTGCGCACGGGTCGTTCCCGTTAGAAAGAAGAATGGTTCAATGCGTTTATGTGTTGATTTGCGTCCGCTTAATAGTAGAACTATTAAGCAAAAATATCCATTTCCGATTATAGAAGATTGTTTAGCTCAATTATGTGATAAGTCTATTTTCACATTACTTGATCTCAAAGATGGTTTCCATCATATCAGGATTCATCCTGATCACACTAAATATTTCTCATTTGCTACTCCTGAAGGTCAGTTTGAATATTTACGATTACCTTTTGGTTTTTGCGAAGCTCCAGCGGAGTTCCAAAAACGATTAATAATGGTTTTACAACCGCTAATCAGAGAAAATAAAGTGATTGTATATATTGACGATATACTTATTCCATCGTCTTCAATTCAGGAAAATCTGGACACTTTGAGACAAGTACTTGTTAAACTTAAACAATATGATTTTCATTTAAACCTTAAGAAATGTTTATTCTTAAAAACAACCATAGAGTATTTAGGATACATAATTACCCCTTCCGGGATTACTCTTAGTTCTCGGCACACGGAAGCCGTGTCAAATTTTCCTCAACCTACTAAGACGATCGAACTTCAAAGATTTTTGGGTCTGACCAATTATTTTAGGAAGTTTATCAAAAACTACGCAGTAATTACCAAACCTTTAAATTCATTACTTAGAAAATCAGTCAAATTCAAATTTGATGACGTTTGTATTCAAGCTTTTAATTCTTTGAAAAAAGAATTAACTTCTTCCCCGGTTTTGAAAATTTATAACTCTAATTTAGAGACTGAAATTCACACTGACGCTAGTGTAACTGCCATTGCTGGAATACTCCTTCAAAAGCAAAAAAGTGGTACTTGGGGTCCAGTATCTTTTTTTATAGTCAAAATACGAATAAGGCAGAAGCTAATTATCATAGCTTTGAGCTTGAAATGCTAGCTATTGTAAAATCTATCGAGAGATTCCATATCTATTTGTATGGTTTAGACTTTACCATAGTCACTGATTGTCATGCCTTAGTCTTTGCAGTAAACAAAGCGAATATTAATCCACGTATAGCCCGTTGGATTCTCAAACTTCAAAATTATCGATTTAAGATATGTCATCGGGAAGGTCGTCGCATGATGCATGTAGACGCCCTTAGTCGTATTGTACATTTTATAGAATCAATGCCTTTAGAAAAGGAAATTCAATTCAGACAACTGAAAGATCCTAAGCTTAAAGCTTTGGCAACAAAACTTGAATCTGAAGAAAATGAAAATTATGAACTCATTGATGGTCTTGTCTTTAAGAAAGGCAATTATAAATCTCGATTTGTTATTCCTGATGTTATGATTAATAACGTTTTACGTATGTATCATGATGATATGGCGCATTGCGGTCCTGAGAAAACTTATAAAGGGATTTCCGCAAATTATTGGTTTCCTTCACTTAAAAAGAAAATCAATAATTATATAGAAAATTGTATAATATGTTTATTAAATAACACTGCTGTAAATTCGCGTGAAGGTGAACTTCAGATATCAGATTCCCCCTCTAAACCATTTGAGATTTTCATACAGATCATTTTGGTCCTATTAAGGAATCTCATGACGGTTTCAAACATATTTTGCTGGTTATAGATGCCTTTAGTAGATATACTTGGCTTTTCGCTACAAAGTCAACTAGTTCTCATGAAGCAATCAAAAACTTATCTGTCATTTTTAAAAATTTTGAGAATCCTTCTGTTCTTGTTTCTGACAGAGGAACAGCGTTCACCTCACAAGAATTCGCTAACTTTTTAAAACACTATAATGTTGTTCATCGACAGGTGGCTGTAGCGGCACCTTGGGCTAATGGCTTGATTGAAAGGGTAAATAGATTTCTAAAATCTTCTTTAAAAAAAATAATCGAGGATGATCAATTTTGGAATGTTCACTTGGACACTGTGCAATATGTAATCAATAACACATACCATTCCTCGGTAAAAGCTACCCCATCGAAATTATTGTTTGGTGTGGAAATGAAAAGGCACCCGGATGCTGAATTAATAAATTTTCTAAATAAGATATCTAAATTCGAATTTAACGTTGTTGGAAACAGGGATATTGCAAGAGAACTTGCTATAGAGTCCTCTAATAAAATAAAGAACTATAATAAAGAATACTATGATGAAAGGCATAAGAAGCCTACTTTGTATAATGTAAATGATTATGTTCTAATCAAAGATTCAATCCTAAAACCAGGCGAAGATAAAAAATTAAAGCCTGTTTACAAAGGTCCATATGTCATTACTAAAATTTTAAACAATAATAGATATGTCGTTCAAAATATCAATGGATTCAATATAACTTCCAGACCATACAATTCTGTATTATCTTCCGATCGGATTAAACCGTGGAGTCAACCTTTAAAAGAAATGTAACTATGTTTTTGTTTATACTAATGTACATATTAATACTAATTGTATATTTTGCGTTTAATTTTAATATACATACCTAAGATGCTTCGTTCAATACCGTCATGTATTATGTTTGTTTTTTTAGAGCTATTGTTAAAAATACTTTATATTATTCTGATTATAATATTCGACGCTAGAATTAAGAACCAAAGATTCTTTAACCAAATTCGGCTTAGGCTTTTGATTATGTATATTTAGTTGTAATTTCAATTATGATTTAGATTTCCATAGTCTTTAATATTTATAGTATAATATTGTAAAATGGATCATTCGGGACGAATGACTAGGTTAGGTATGGCCGAAGCTGTAAGACGCTATAGGGCTTATACCCCATTCGGCATAACTTTCTGCTGCCATCTGTATTGCGCGCGCAACTGTTGTCGCGTTGCTTGCCAACTCGACAACAGCGCCTTCAATTGTTAGGAAGAAGAGCGAGTTGAGTCGCGATTCGTGTACCGGCTTTCATACAGTTAAGACCGTTTACTTATTTCTCCGTGCGCTCTTCCTCGCTATTCGCGTGAGCGCCCGTTAAGTATTTGATACGCGAGATCCAATCATTTGTGTTACAGTTGCGATAGATACAAATATCGTTTATTAATAAACAACCAGTTCTAGCAAATCCTTTCACGCCTTCATTCCTGACACAATAAAATCTCATTAACCCCTCGGTACATCCTTACAAATGTGATTAATCGATTAAAGAATATCACACGAATCAACGAGACACGTCCGTTTAGAATCGCGGTTTACAGTCAAAGACACTCAGGCATCCTCTCGATCTCACAAACACTCCTATTGCTATGACAATAGTCATTTGTTAAATAAATAGTTTATGTATTTAAGGAAACGCGTTGCTAACATCATTTGAATATGGCGCTTATATCCATCGATTATACGCATGCGCGAGCGCCACTAGCAATTTCTCCAACTATGAGACTGCCAGTATCTTACAGTCCTTTGTAGCCGAGAAAAGGATATCCTGACTTGCAGGGCGTTTATGAGTTTCTTTGTTAGTCGCGGAAGGCGAGGAGCGGGCCTCAGAGAGCAAAGAATTGAGGGCAGAGGCTACGTACGGGTCCTCAATGTTCTTCGCCATAACTGCTCAGTCAGATAAAAGTTGATCTTAAAGATTACCTGCTTGTTTGCGATTATGTGATGCGACGTAGATCCCGTTGAATCCGAAGGATCTTTCCTCTGAGAGGGTAAAAAGGATAAAAGTTTGAGTCAAGAGAAGGATAAAAAGAAGGAGAGAGAAAGAGTAAAAGAAAGCGTGTTCTCGAGAGAACAAAGAAAATATGGCGGCGCCGGCCGCAGACAAAGGCGGGACGAGAATCGTTGTGGCCGCGCTCTGAATTGTCCAAATATATGTTCAACGAGAGTCTGGTGGCCACGATTTTTCTATTCTGAAATAGGCACTCGACGATTTAGATACAATAGGCCGTAAAAGACACAAAAAAGTAGCCCTGAAATGGGCTGATAACACGGATTAACAGGAGGCACTCAAAAACACGTCCGCACATGAACGATACCAAGATGGCCGACCGCATACGTATGTGAGTCTGAAAATTGGAAAGTTGGAAAGTGGGAAAAAATAAATGTCACAATTTTGGTATTTCGCTCGATACGATTATCATTCCTTAGAATTGACTGCACCAATCTTATTCAAACTGGTCGCAATCGAAAGTTTGCATCCACATTGCATAAGAAAAGTGCCGTTAGATTTTTGATTACGGTTTTAGTTCCTGAGGCATTTTAATCGAAAGTTTATTAGACGTAAAATTCCGGATAGGTTACTTGGTAGCGCCGCGGCCCCTGTACATAGGCAAAACCGTTGATAAGCCGGAAAGAATTTTTTTATATACTTGGCGTCGCGACGCTACCACGTCGCTTGATCTTAATAAAGAAAATCCTACATCTATGTTGGAAACATTAAAAGAAATAATTAGAGGCGAATCAAGAGGTAAGAAGGGAGTAGAGGATATAGATTTTGAAATATTAGACAGCACTGAAGGATGCAATGTAGCAGATAAATTTAATGTATATTATATACGAAGTATTAATAGTATAGTAAAATCTATAAATGGGAGTGAGCCTGGGAATGCGTGTAAAAGAATTATTTATGTTATTGAAAACGAGGGAATTATAGAAAATTTTGAGATGATTAGTATAGAGCATTTACAGGAAATTGTTATGGGACTACCGAAAAAGGAAGGTACAGAGGAGGGAATAACTAGTGATATATTAAAGGCAGTATTTTGCGTAATAAAAAAGGAATTTGTTGATATAATAAATAACTCTTTGGAGGAAGGTTGCTGTCCAAAAGGTTGGAAAACATCTACGATAATACCGATTCCAAAAATAGAGAAACCTAGAAAAGCATTTAGGCCTATTAATATGTTACCAATATTTGAAAAAATATTAGAATTAGTAGTTAAAAAGCAAATTGAAACGTATTTGGAAGATAATTGTATTATAACAGAGCATCAGTCGAGCTTTAGAAAACGGTATTCGTGTGAAACAGCGATTCAAACAGTCATTGATGAATGGAAATTGATAATTAGTGAGGCAAAAATGGTAGGGGTAATTTTCATGGATCTTAAGCGAGCCTTTGAAACAACACATAGAGAAAGATTATTAGAGAAATTATATCAATATGGAATTAGAGGAATGGTTTTAGAATGATTAAGATCATATTTAAAAGATACGAGGGTTGTATGATAAGTACCCGTGTTTAACGACTAATAGCGCCACTGACTCAAAATCTGTATTGTGGCGTTCCTGCGGCTGAATTCAAAATCATTTTTGTTACCAACTTCATGAAATATATTTGTAACCATTTTCACACATTTCATTTATTGATTTAACACTTTACATAACAACATATTAAACATACGACAAATTATGTAACATTCATTCGTTCGTTCATTGACCATCAATCTGTACACATCTCACTCGTGAATTAAATATTTTATTAGTAAAAAGGAAAGTCTAGTGATTTAACTATAACGCTACCACAACTGGTGACTGGTGACCCCGTCACGGGCTTTCGAGAATTCACGTTCAAGCGTGGCGAATTTGAATCAGTGATCCGCGAATTTAGTGAGCCATCGAGTTTCGAGTTCCGCTGTGATTCTTGTGTGGTTTGTGGCTTGTGTTCTTCGAGTCGACGAGTTTGTCGAGTCATCGAATTTCCAAGGACAGCGATCTACTAGACTTCTGAATTTCACAACGCAGAGTATTGACAGAGTTTGATGATGCCTTTGGACGAATCTTCGACTTCGAATCCTACAGCGTCAGCATCAGTTCCATCTGCTGGAGAACATCATCAACGTTTGACGAATCCGACACAAACTCTTGCCAGTAATGAGCCTCATCAACAAGGTCAGCCAAACGAGATCCATTCTAACGAATTTCGCCTTGTTGAATTGCCGAATTTTTGGCATAAGCAGCCTAAATTGTGGTTTGCTTAATTAGAAAGCGAATTCTTGGTTTTTCGGATCCGCTCAGATGATGTTAAGTATAGCTCGGTTATACGGCATCTTGATGAGCAAGCTTTGTTGGCTATTGCTGAGTTGATTGAAAATCCTCCTGAAAAAGATAAATATCTTCATGTTAAAAACGTTTTGATTAATCGGTTTACTGATTCAGAGGAAAAACGTCTTCGTCAATTGTTAGCTGGTGTTGAGCTGAATGACAAGAAACCGTCGGATTTGCTACGCGAAATTAAACAGTTAGCGGGAGGAGTCATTTCGGAAAATGTATTACATTCCATTTGGTTGCAAAGATTACCTTCTCAAGTTCAAGCTACTTTAGCGGTTGTGGACGATTGTCCTTTAGTTAAGCTTGCTGAACTAGCTGATAAAATTTTGGACCGAGAAACTAACCTATATGTAGCAACAATAGCTTCCTCGGCAGGAAAAGACACTTCGAATTTTGTTGATCTTGAGCGAAGAATCGCAGCTCTGGAAGTTAGACGTGTACGCAGCAGATCTAAATTTAGATACAAGGAAAGAAGAAGATTTAGATCATCTCCTAGGAGTAAATCTGATAAGGATAACCAAAAAATTTGTTTTTGTCATAAGAAATTTGGTGCTAAAGCTTTTAAATGTACAATACCTTGTGATATGTCTAAATCTTTGGTCGAAAGGCAGGAAAACTAGCTCTACCGTTGAGTTGTGAGGCGGCTGACAACGGTTCACCTAACAATCGCCTCATTATTTCTGATAAAACTTCAGGACTTAATTTTCTTGTTGATGCAGGAGCTGATATTTCTTTGATTCCAAAAAGATTTATTTCAAAAGCTCAAGTTGCTTCTTTCAAGCTTTATCTAGCTAATGGAACCAAGATTAATACTTACGGTATAAAAATGTTAACTGTAAATCTTGGATTACGAAGAATTTTTAAATGGAAATTTTGCATTGCGGATATTCAGAGACCTATATTGGGCGCAGATTTTTTGAGTCATTATGGAATTTTAGTTGACATTAAAAACAAAAAACTTCTAGATAGTGTTACCGGTCTTTCATTTAAAGGAAAACTATCTAAAGTTAATCACTTGTCAATTTGCACTACATTTTCTGACTCACCTTTCCATAAGATCCTTGCTGAATTTCCTGAATTAACTCATTTTGCTCCTATATCAACAAACAAGATTCATCAAATTGAGCATCATATTATTACAAAAGGACCACCAATTGCTTCAACTCCTCGCAGGTTGTCACCGGAAAAATTAAGATTTGCAAGAGACGAATTTAATTTTATGATGGAACAAGGAATTTGTAGACCGTCAAGCAGCACCTGGGCAGCTCCACTTTACATGGTTCCTAAAAACGGACCGAACTCATGGAGACTTTGCGGCGACTATCGAGCTTTAAATGCAGCTACTGTTCCGGATCGATACCCGCTTTCTCACATTCAAGATTTCACTGCTGGTTTACACGGTAAAAATATATTTTCTAAGATTGACTTAGTTAAAGCCTATTACCAAGTGCCAGTTGCAAAAGAGGACATACCAAAAACAGCTGTTACTACTCCATTCGGCCTTTTTGAATTTCTTGTAATGCCTTTTGGTATGCGTAATGCTGCTCAGACTTTTCAACGTCTTATGAATATCATATTATCTGGACTTGATTTTTGTGTCTGTTATCTTGATGATATCTTAATTGCTTCTGTAAATGAGAAAGAACATGCCAAACATCTTCATACTGTGTTTTCTCGGCTTAAACAATTCGGCATGACGATTAATTTGTCCAAATGTCTCTTTGGTAAGGATGAAATTTTTTTCCTTGGATATTTAGTTTCCAAGCAAGGAATTAAACCGACATCTGAAAAGGTTAAAGCCATTATTGATTATAAAAAACCTAAAACAATTCATGAGTTAAGAAGATTTATAGGTATTATCAACTTTTACCGTCGTTGTCTGAAAAATGCTGCATCACATCAGGCAGTTCTTACGGATTATCTTAAAGATAGCAGGAAAAGGGATAAAAAATTAGTCACTTTGATTTTTGAAGCTGAAGAAGCTTTCAAAAATTGCAAAGAAGAACTCTTACGAGTCACAACTTTAGCGCATCCGGCTTCAACTGTACCTCTTATCCTCACTTGTGACGCATCGGATTTTGCAGTTGGTGCATCTTTGGAACAAATAATCGATGGAATTAATAAACCAATCGCATTTTTCTTAAAGAAATTGGACGACACTCAACGTAATTATAGTACTTACGATCGTGAACTTCTTGTTATTTATTTAGCCATCAAACATTTCAGGTTATTTATTTAGCCATCAAGCATACTTGAAGGACGTCAGATTCTTATTCGGACAGATCATAAACCTTTAATTTATGCTTTTCAACAAAAATTGGATAAAGCTTCACCCAGACAGATCCGACATCTTGATTTCATTGCTCAATTTTCAACAAAACATCGAGCATATATCTGGTAAACAAAATGTAGTTGCAGATTCACTCTCTAGAATTGAAACCGTTTCGATGCCTATCATAGTTTCTCTGGAAGAGTTAGCAGAATTACAAAAAGAAGATGAAGAGTTGAAAACACTTCTCACGAGTTCTTCCCTCAAGCTTCAAAAACTTGTACTTACTGGCTCGACTACGCCTATTTCTGTGACTGCTCTACTGTTAATATCCGTCCTTATGTACCTCAACAGCTTCGTAGGAAAATTTTTGATGTTGTTCATGGTTTATCCCATCCAAGTGGTCGTTCTACCTGCAAACTAATACAACAAAAATTTATTTGGCCAACTATGAAGAAAGATATAAAAGAATGGGTTCGATCGTGTCTGCCTTGTCAACGTGCCAAGATCCAAAAGCATACCAAGAATCTTCCTCAAAAGATTGCTATTCCAGATCAGCGTTTTCAGCATATTCATCTAGATTTGATTGGACCTCTTCCTATTTGTCAAAATTTTCGTTATTGTTTAACCATGATTGACAGAGTTTCTAGATGGCCGGAAGCAATCCCTCTTACTGAAATTTCGGCTGATACTGTTTCTACAGCTTTTTATACGCACTGGGTTGCGAGGTATGGTGCTCCGCAGATGATCACAACCGACCAAGGTTCTCAATTTGAAGCTGCATTATTTAAGGCTCTCACCAACCTAATTGGTTGTGAGCGTATTAGAACCTCAGCTTATCATCCGGCTTCTAATGGTATTCTGGAACGATGGCACCGTACATTGAAGAATGCTATTATGTGTCACGCAAATGAAAATTGGATTGAGATTTTGCCAACAGTTTTACTTGGACTTCGTACTTGCTTTAAAGAAGATTTGAATGCATCTCCTGCGGAAATGCTTTATGGATCTACATTAAGAATTCCGGGAGAATTTTTCATTGAAGAGGATCTTCCATCTGACCCTGAAATTTTCATCGAAAAACATAGAATACATATGAGAGAGATCAAATCAAGACCTACTGCACATCATCACAAAAAAACACCTTTCTTTCATAAAAATTTATATGATTGCACTCATGTTTGGATTCGTGAAGATGCAGTTAGGAAATCTCTTCAACCTCCTTATTCTGGCCCTTTTCGTATTGTTAATAGAATTAATGATAATCTATTTGCAATCGATGTTGCAGGAAAAATTGTCAATATCACCACAGAACGTCTTAAACCAGCCTTCCTACCGAAAGAAACCAGCGATGATGTAATTATCATGACGTCTCCTTCTCCTTCTTCTTCCAATTCACCTCAGTCAACCTTACTTGGAAAACAACTCAGAACATATTCTGGTCCAAGGAAGAAAGTTAGATTCGCAACGTAGTACGTCGCTGGAAGGGGAGTACTGTGGCGTTCCTGCGGCTGAATTCAAAATCATTTTTGTTACCAACTTCATGAAATATATTTGTAACCATTTTCACACATTTCATTTATTGATTTAACACTTTACATAACAACATATTAAACATACGACAAATTATGTAACATTCATTCGTTCGTTCATTGATCATCAATCTGTACACATCTCACTCGTGAATTAAATATTTTATTAGTAAAAAGGAAAGTCTAGTGATTTAACTATAACGCTACCACAGTATACCATCGTTTAACGCCATCTTTCGAACGACGCCTATCAAAATTTCAGACAGATTTATCGAGTAGTTTTGTTTTGATAGCTGTTGAAAGTGGGCAAGTTTGTGTTTGTTTGCAATCATGGAAAAAGAGCAATATCGGTCAGTTTCCTTTTTTTGGATGGGAAGACGTGTGAGAAGATCAAAGTGAAGTTGCATGCCGTTTATAAGGACCATGCACCTTCGATGATTACCATCAGATACTAGTTCAATGAATTCAAGCGTGGCCGAACATCCGTTTTTGATGAAGAGCGCAGAGTTCGACAAATCATATTTTTTGGATGGCTTAAAAAAGTTGGAATATCGCTGGACTAAGTGCGCCCCTTTCTCTCTCTCTCTCCACCGAAATTAAAAATTGAATCCAGGAATGAACTACAGAATTAATGATCTTAAAGAATAAAATTACTAAAAATGCAGAATAAGAAAAGCATCTATATCGTAGAATGTTAGATATACTTGAAGATACTAAACATCCGTCAAGAGATATAAAAGCAGATGATAAAAGTAAGTAATTAAGTAAAAGATATAGGTACTTTTCTTTTTTTGCGTCTTTAGCAATTTTATTTTTTACGGTCATTAATTTTGTAGTGAATATCTTCATCTCCGGATTTTATTTTCGAATCAGTGGAGAGAGGGAGAGAGAGAGATTGAATAAGCTTTTGCATATTCCCCTATGTGTCTCAATATTGTTCCTACGATGCGCACAATATATATGTATACACACATATATATATATATGTATACACACATATTTGTATTGTTTCTACGATACGCACAATATACATATATACACACATATTTAAATTTTTCATATGTAAAATATGAATCAAGAATATATAAAATTTATTTTAGAAAATGATTAAATATATTAAATAAAAAGAAGATTAGGATTTTTGCAATATCTTTCCTAAGTAATGCTTTAATATTTTGTAGCTGACATCTCAAAACATGTTTCATACTTTCTAAAGCTGTATCGTAGGCTTTTATTTTAATCAACGCAGCTGCCAAATTATTATAAACTTTTATATGATCCTCTAATAAAATCTGCAATTCAACATTAACCGACTCTTCCTCCTCAATTTGATTTAAATTTGAACTACTTTTTATCGATGACAGATATTCTAATGCTCTCCGATAATATTACATTGCAAAAGGCTATCCGAATAAACCATCAATTTTCACATTCACATTTTTCATTGCTTTAAAAAAATAAGTTCAACCATTATGTCAAAAAAAGTAAAATAGACTAAATCTTGTCCTTAAAATATTTAGTTCAAGAAAATAAATAACCTTTATTATATAATTTATAAACAAAATTATTACCTAATTACTTTCTTTTTTGACTAATGTTTAACATTTCTATTTCAGACTCTAACTCTGACGCTTTCAATTCAACTGTATACGTAATATTTTTGATAAAATTTCCACAACATGTTTTGCTATATTAACATAAACATGCAACTCATTGCTTAACCATTTGTAAATGACTTAAAAATATTATTTATTCATTAATTACATTTATATATAAAATATAAATAAACATTATACATGAATGCACGTTCGCGCATATAATTACTAGTTTATCGTTATCGAAAACATGGCCAGTCAAAATCTCTAAATATTCCTTCGATGCTTCCATAATCATTTTTCAATAATGTATTTATCACAAAGAAGAAATCACTTCTCTTCCTTGCACTATTCCGCGATACTCTTAATAACCGTTAATCACTTTATCACTTTTCTTCTTGTATTGCACTATTTCGTATACATAAGCATATTTAATAAATCAATAAATGCATAAAAATATTTGATTTTTTTCAAATATTTGAATATTTGAAATATTCTGTTTATATTATTTATTAGAATACATTTTAGAAGGAATTATATTCTGTTTATATACATATATGTGTTTATTCAATAGAATGGACTTGTTTTATATTTATATTAAGTATATGAATATGAAACAAGTCCATCCGTTTCGTATGTTATAGCCCGAAAAGGCTATACACTAATTATTAATATTGTTGCGTCCCTGCGAGTCGTCTGTGGTAGTTAATCCTGAAATTGCTCCCGTCTCTAAGAGATCATCTCCAAACACGTCGCTAAGGGTTGTTGTAAAACAACGGCGGACATCTTGAGTCTCGCGACGGATGTCATTCCGGGCGGACGTATTTGAGATTACGATTATCGTTATTACCCGTTCTGTGTTCCTTGTTTAATTGTGTGTTCTGTGTTATTATTAAAGTCCTTCTGTTCTTTTAAAAGAGTGTTAATCATTTACGTCGCGGTACGCGAGTGCCGTTTGTGTCGCGCGTGTTCCAGTATTATCGAAGTCGACGCGCGGACGCAACATTTTGGGGGCTCGTCCGGGATACGGCGGACCGTTTTGTGTATTTTAAAAGAAAAGCGTGAGCTATGGCAATGGAGCAACAGGATCCAATAACGGGAGTTTCCACACGAAAGAGAGTTCGTGCTACGACGAAGCTTCAAGATGCGACATCGGGGCCATCGTTGGAGGCAATTACTCTGCAATCTGCAATGCGGGAAATTCGGGAGCTTCGCGAGGAGCGATTGCGGATGCGAGCTGAGTTTGAATCGCAACTGCTTGAGCGGGATAGTAAGCTACGTCGAATGGGAGAGATTTTCCGACAACGGCAAACACAGCTAAATCCAACTAATAACCGAGATTCTGTAGCTCGAAGCCAAAATTTTGTTAGAGAAAATGAGCTTGGATATAAATTGAAACCCGACAGTTATGATGGAAGTGTCCCTTTACGCGAATTTATGACACAGTTCGATCTGATAGCGCGGGCCAATTTGTGGAATGATTCTTCTAAGACAGTAGCGTTAGCATCATGTTTGAGGGGAAAAGCGCGTTCGGTTTTAGATGGAATTTTTGAAATCGAAAATTTACGATTCGAGGAGTTAAAATCGAAATTAGAATTGCGTTTTGGGGAAGGGCATTTAGCTCAGACATATTACACCCAATTTACAAATAGGAAACAAAAATATTCGGAAGATTTAGCAACCTTAGGCGCAGATTTAGAGACATTGTCTCGTTTGGCTTATCCCGAATGCTCACATGAGGTGAGAGATAAAATTGCTTGCGCGCAGTTTATCGCCGCGCTATCGGACGGATTTGTGAAACGAACTTTACAGCTGGAGAGTGTTTCTTCTTTAAAATCAGCTGTAGAAAGGGCAATGGCTGTTAAAGTCATACAAGAAAATAGTTTTGTTAAAAATAAATATAGTCAACAGGGAAATAATAATAAATTTCATAAAATTAATTTTAAACAAGAGAATGGAAAACGGGAAAAAGATTTTGATAAGAGAAACTTCGTGAAACAAAGTAAATTCAATTATAAGGATCAAAAGAATAAATTCTTCCAGACAAAGAAAGAATGTTGGCAGTGTGGTGCTCAGGGGCACTTCCATTCAGAATGCCCGTCTTTAACGGAAAACAAGCATTAGTCGAACTCTGCGGGGCAAGTTCGGCTAACAAAATAAATGCCCCGGAAAGATTGTATAATCGTTTTTACAAAATAAATAGAGTTAAGAAAAATTCTTTTTGTTACAAGGGAATGTTAGATGGTGGAAATTGTATATTTAAAATAGATACGGGCTCTGATGTTTCGATTTTAAATGAAAGCTTGGTTAGGGGGCCAAAGCAACGGTATGAAATAAATGGATATAGTTTAAAATATTCATCGGAAGAGACTGTTTCAGTGAATTATAAAGTTATTGTTGGAATAGAATTAGGAAAGTATTCTTTGGATGTTCCGATGCTAGTTGCTAATATTTCGGATGATTGCATATTAGGAATTGATTTTCTTGAAATGATTGATTTGGGCAGAGCTTTTGAGTCTGAATTCGGGAATTTTGAGTGTCATAGAGATATTGAGTTTCCATGTTCGCGAGTGATTTCTGAAGAGAAAGTTCCTTGTTTCTTGGAGACATTTTTTGAAAAAAACTCTAAAAACCTAAATATTTCTCAAAAGGATGTTTTTGCTAAATTCTTAAACGAATTTCAGGATGTGTTTTCGGAAGATTTAATTGCAGCAAACTGTGAAGTTTTAAAGCATGTCATCAACATAAATGATTCCAATCTTGTTAAACAGGCTCTTCGAAGGGTTCCCATACATCTTAGAGACGAAGTAAGTCAGATTATTCAGGAAATGAAGTTGCAGGGTGTAATTGAAAAATCTCAAAGTCCGTGGGTTTCTCCTGTGGTACTAGTGAAACTAGTACCATAGTACTGGTACTAGTGAAACTAGAACTAAGAAAAAGGATGGATAATTAAGATTTTGTGTGGACTATAGAGGAAGTTGAATGCGGTCACGGTCAAGGATTCTTATCCACTACCACGTATTGAGGATATTTTGGACCAGATATCAGGGAATTCCTGGTTTTCCACTCTAGATCTAAAAAGTGGATATTGGCAAGTGAAACTTTCTTCTGAGGATAAAGAAAAGACGGCGTTTTCCGTAGGAAATGGTTTATGGCAATTTACAGTCATGCCATTTGGCTTATGCAATGCTCCAGCTACTTTTGAGCGTCTAATGGAAAAAATTCTTCGAGATATTTTATCTAAAATCTGTTTGGTATATCTTGATGATGTGATTGTTTTTAGCAAATCTTTTGAGGAAATGATGGCTAATCTAAAGAGGGTTTTTCTTTGCTTACGTATGGCAAACTTGAAAATTAATCCCAAAAAATGTTCTCTCTTTGGAAGGGAGGTGAAATATCTAGGACATATTGTATCAGAACAAGGCATTGCTACAGATCCTGAGAAAATCACTGCTGTAAACGATTGGCCTATTCCTCAAACGAAGAAACAGGTTCGAAGTTTTCTAGGATTTTGTTCCTACTATAGAAAAATTGTGAAAGGTTTTTCTTTGATAGCAAAACCTCTGTTTATGCTCACTGAGAATCAGGTCACATTTGAGTGGTCTCAATCTTGTCAACAAGCATTTGAAGAGTTGAAACAAAAATTGATTTCTTCATCAATTTTATCTTTTCCTATGGAAAAGGGAGAGTTTATCCTTGACACTGATGCTTCAAATCATAGGATTGGAGCAGTTTTATCACAAGTTCAAGATGGAACTGAAAAAGTTATTGCTTATTTCAGCCGAATTTTGAATAAAATAGAAAGGAATTATTGCGTGACTCGAAGGGAATTATTGGCTATTGTGGAATCACTGAAGTTTTTTCATCATTATTTATATAGAAGGAAATTCTTAATTCGAACGGATCATATTTCACTTCGTTGGTTGATGTCTTTTAAAGATTTAGAAGGTCAATTAGCCCATTGTTTAGAAAGATTGCAGCAATATGAGTTTGAAATCATTCATCGGAAGGGACAATTACATCAAAATGCTGATGGGCTGACAAGACGTCCTTGTGCGGAATTAGGTTGTGATTATAGTACAAGAGTAGAATTTAAAGAGAATTTGGTTGCTCGAATAGTTTTATGTGTGTGTATGTGTGTTTAAAAAAAAATATATATATATATATAAAATATAAAAATATAAAAATAAAAATAATAATAAAATAATAATAAAAATAATAATGATAATAATAATAATGCGGCGCTCCATCTGAAACAGAAAAAATACAAGTCTTATTAA
>CAJQTV010000594.1:0-2500 GCA_907163055.1 Formica aquilonia x Formica polyctena
CGAAACAGGACCTGGGTTTAAATAGGGGGGTAACCCATGGTATCGGGGGAAAGGCCCCCGGGGGGTTTGGGCCCGGTGGGTTTTTCCAACCAAGGGCCCCAAAAAATCCCCGGGGGAGGGCCCCGGGCCCCTTCGGCCGAACCAAGGAGAATCCGGTTTTTCCCTTTGTTGGGGCCGCACGCCGCGCCTACCCAAAGGGTCCCGTGGGTTTCCCCTGGGCCGAAAGGCCCGGGGGTTCCCGCTGAAACCCCACTCCTTCCTTTTAAATTTGGGTTTTTTGCCAATTTTTCCCAGGGGAACGGGAAAAAATGAACCGCGGGGCAACCCCGGAAACGTTTGGCCTTGACCCCCCGGGCCGGTTTTTTTATTTCCCAAATGAAAGTTTGGGTTCCCCCGGGAAAATTGGGAAAAGCCAGCATTCCCAAAGTTGCGGAAGATGAAAAACCCTTGTTTTTAAAGGGGAAAAGAAAAAGTCTTTTAAAAAAGGTTTTCCGAAGGTTCGCGGCCAGGCTGATCGAAGGGCCAACGATTTTATCTCTCTCTCTTCGGAGAGGAGACTAAGATGGATGAACGAAGCGTTCGATGAACGCAAGAATTGCAAAACGATTACCCTGAACGGTGGATCACTTGGCTCGTGGGTCGATGAAGAACGCAGCTAATTGCGCGTCAACTTGTGAACTGCAGGACACATGAACATCGACATTTCGAACGCACATTGCGGTCCACGGATACAATTCCCGGACCACGCCTGGCTGAGGGTCGTTTTAGTACCTCGAAACTGCTTGCGCCTTTGCGCGCCGGGAGGCGGCCCCTTGGCGTCGTCTGAAATAACACCGAGGAAAAGGAAGAGTGAGAGCAGCGCACGCACGCGCGTAAAGATAGAGCGCTTGAGCGCGCGCGCGCCCGGAGACTGTCGAAGGAGAGAGAGAGAGGGGAGTAGAATACGGCGCACACACGTTGCGTTATCCCTCTCTCGCGGTCTCCCGGTGCGCCAGCGCGCGCTCGCGCCTCTTACGCGAGTCGCGCGTCACCTTCCGCGCAAACGGTAGGAGAGAACCGCGGCGCGTCGTCGCCCGGCGGTACGCGGAGAGAAAGAAAAGAGCGAGAAACCCTCCTTTTAACGCGGGTGAATCGCGAGCCGACCGCGTGTCCGAGTCCACGAAATTCTCGAAAACGAAAATAGGGGACCGGCACGCGTCGTCGTGTACTCGTCGAATCCGTTTCGCCCCGTATCCATATATATCCGTGTATACACGATATGCGGAGAGAAAATTGAAGGATGGGTGATAGAGAGTTGTTTACGTGTACCTGTACACGCGCACACTCGCTCGCTCTATATCTCGCGTTCCCGGCGATCGAAGATGACGCGATCCGCGCCGATCTTTTTCGTTGTTCGCAATGCGGACAACTAGAACGAGATTCGATCGGCTTACGTTTCCTCCTACTAGCGGCGGCGAGCCGCGCGTGGAAGGTGTGTTGTCAACACATTCTCCTCGCTCCACACTCCTCCGTGTACAATGCGAAGCCGCTGTGCCGGCGCTGCTGCTCTCCCGACGCTCTGAAGAGCCGGCGGAGGAGGCGGCGCGGCCACGGTTATCGAAAACTAAACTCTTTGACGACCTCAGAGCAGGCGAGATTACCCGCTGAATTTAAGCATATTATTAAGCGGAGGAAAAGAAACTAACTAGGATTTCCTTAGTAGCGGCGAGCGAACAGGAAAGAGCCCAGCAACCGAATCCCGCGGTTCCGCCGCAGGGAAATGTGGTGTTTGGGAGGATCCGCTTATCCCGAGGTGTCGCGTCGCGTCCAAGTCCATCTTGAATGGGGCCACTTACCCGTAGAGGGTGCCAGGCCCGTAGCGACCGGTGCGCGTCTCGGGAGGATCTCTCCTTAGAGTCGGGTTGCTTGAGAGTGCAGCTCTAAGTGGGTGGTAAACTCCATCTAAGGCTAAATACGACCACGAGACCGATAGCGAACAAGTACCGTGAGGGAAAGTTGAAAAGAACTTTGAAGAGAGAGTTCAAGAGTACGTGAAACCGTTCAGGGGTAAACCTAAGAAACCCAAAAGATCGAACGGGGAGATTCATCGTCAGCGGCGCTGGCTTCGCGTCGGTGGGCGATGTCCCGCGGAGCCTCGCGGCTCTCGCGCGGGCACGCTACCGTGCGTCGATGTCCGGCGCTCGTCGTCGTGCACTTCTCCCCAAGTAGAACGTCGCGACCCGCTGGTGTCGGTCTACGGCCCGGGTGCGGTGACTGTCGCGTCGCCGGTAAAACGGCACGCGGCAAACCCCCGGTCGCCCGGCCGGCTGCTCGGCGGTACGCGCAAGGTATCAGGCCGCACTGTTTACGGTGCGTCGAGGCCGTCGCAAGCGCGCGCCACGGTACTCGGAGGTTACGGACTTTGCGCCGTCCCCGGTCCTGGCCCGCTGTTGGTTAAAGTACGGCTCACCTTCGACAGGCCTGTCGAACGTCCCTCTCCCTCCCTTGTGGGTCGCGAGGG
>CAJQTV010000594.1:12500-15000 GCA_907163055.1 Formica aquilonia x Formica polyctena
GCCCCGTATCCATATATATCCGTGTATACACGATATGCGGAGAGAAAATTGAAGGATGGGTGATAGAGAGTTGTTTACGTGTACCTGTACACGCGCACACTCGCTCGCTCTATATCTCGCGTTCCCGGCGATCGAAGATGACGCGATCCGCGCCGATCTTTTTCGTTGTTCGCAATGCGGACAACTAGAACGAGATTCGATCGGCTTACGTTTCCTCCTCCCCTGATACCTTGCGCGTACCGCCGCAGCGGCGGCCGGGCGACCGGGGAGAAGTGCACGACGACGAGCGCCGGACATCGACGCACGGTAGCGTGCCCGCGCGAGAGACGCGAGGCTCCGCGGGACATCGACATCGCCCACCGACGCGAAGCCAGCGCCGCTGACGATGAATCTCCCCGTTCGATCTTTTGGGTTTCTTAGGTTTACCCCTGAACGGTTTCACGTACTCTTGAACTCTCTCTTCAAAGTTCTTTTCAACTTTCCCTCACGGTACTTGTTCGCTATCGGTCTCGTGGTCGTATTTAGCCTTAGATGGAGTTTACCACCCACTTAGAGCTGCACTCTCAAGCAACCCGACTCTAAGGAGAGATCCTCCCGAGACGCGCACCGGTCGCTACGGGCCTGGCACCCTCTACGGGTAAGTGGCCCCATTCAAGATTGGACGCGACGCGACACCTCGGGATAAGCGGATCCTCCCAAACACCACATTTCCCTGCGGCGGAACCGCGGGATTCGGTGCTGGGCTCTTTCCTGTTCGCTCGCCGCTACTAAGGAAATCCTAGTTAGTTTCTTTTCCTCCGCTTAATAATATGCTTAAATTCAGCGGGTAATCTCGCCTGCTCTGAGGTCGTCAAAGAGTTTAGTTTTCGATAACCGTGGCCGCGCCGCCTCCTCCGCCGGCTCTTCAGAGCGTCGGGAGAGCAGCAGCGCCGGCACAGCGGCTTCGCATTGTACACGGAGGAGTGTGGAGCGAGGAGAATGTGTTGACAACACACCTTCCACTAAAAAACTCTCTATCACCCATCCTTCAATTTTCTCTCCGCATATCGTGTATACACGGATATATATGGATACGGGGCGAAACGGATTCGACGAGTACACGACGACGCGTGCCGGTCCCCTATTTTCGTTTTCGAGAATTTCGTGGACTCGGACACGCGGTCGGCTCGCGATTCACCCGCGTTAAAAGGAGGGTTTCTCGCTCTTTTCTTTCTCTCCGCGTACCGCCGGGCGACGACGCGCCGCGGTTCTCTCCTACCGTTGTGTGCGCGGAAGGTGACGCGCGACTCGCGTAAGAGGCGCGAGCGCGCGCTGGCGCACCGGGAGACCGCGAGAGAGGGATAACGCAACGTGTGTGCGCCGTATTCTACTCCCCTCTCTCTCTCCTTCGACAGTCTCCGGGCGCGCGCGCGCTCAAGCGCTCTATCTTTACGCGCGTGCGTGCGCTGCTCTCACTCTTCCTTTTCCTCGGTGTTATTTCAGACGACGCCAAGGGCCGCCTCTCGGGACGGCTCGTCTCGGGCGAACGTCCAACGATCGCTCGTACGCCGTTTGCGCGAACGGGCGCGTTGGCCCGGCGCGCAAAGGCGCAAGCAGTTTCGAGGTACTAAAACGACCCTCAGCCAGGCGTGGTCCGGGAATTGTATCCGTGGACCGCAATGTGCGTTCGAAATGTCGATGTTCATGTGTCCTGCAGTTCACAAGTTGACGCGCAATTAGCTGCGTTCTTCATCGACCCACGAGCCAAGTGATCCACCGTTCAGGGTAATCGTTTTGCAATTCTTGCGTTCATCGAACGCTTCGTTCATCCATCTTAGTCTCCTCTCCGAAGAGAGAGAGATAAAATCGTTGGCCCTTCGATCAGCCTGGCCGCGCGCGTCCGAGCACGCGCGGACCGCCGCCACCGCTGGGGAGGCTACGGCACAAAAGTTGTTTCGCGATCGGAGCGTCTCTCCCCGTATACATAGCGTATATACGTATGTACATCGGGAAGAGCCGGGGCGGAGTGTTCTTTGAAGAAACCGTCGGACGGGATCGGGTGATCCGTCCTCTCGCCCGTTCGAGCGATAGCCGCTCTCGCGTACAAACACGCTGACCGCTGCCCCGGCGCGCGATGGCGCGGGGAGGGGCGCGTTTACGAGCGCTGCCGACACACGGACGGGCGTAGGTTACCACCGGTACGCGCTAACGCCGGATCGTAGCTCTGCGCTTGGCAAGAGCGCGATCGGGAAAGCGTCTCGGCTCCGAATCGCATTTATGTGTGATTTCGCAATTTGCTCAACGAGCCTCAACGGGTCGCGCGCGCGCGGGTATCGCGCGCGACGCGACGCCGGTTGCGGCTGCGAAGCTCAAGGAGAGAGTCTCGGATACTCCTCTCCCTTCCGCTCGCACGACACGACCGCGCCGGATACGGCCGACGGCGCTCTGCTGCTGGCTTCCCTCTCGGGTCGTCGCAGAGGCGCGCGGCGTTCGGCGCGTCGTAGTCATCGACGCGGGATCA
>CAJQTV010000594.1:22500-35000 GCA_907163055.1 Formica aquilonia x Formica polyctena
CTGCGTGCTCCAATGATTTGTTTCTAGGGACGGTGTAGCCAATCTACAGCGAACGTCCCCGAAGAAGGCGAACGTGGTACGACCCTTGGTAGAAGAAGTCCATCTGGTCTGCCACATGTTTGTCGCCTCATCCCGGATCTCTTCAAACGCGGTTTGTTTTCCTATTTCGGCGGAGATTTCTACATTCCCGATCTTGGCGTTTTTCCCTACTCTAATTTGATAACGCGCGATACTTTCTTTTAATAATAGGTCGACTGGCATCGCTCCCGCGACGACACAGAGCGATTCCCACGATGCCGTGCGATATGCGCCGGTAATCGAAATAAGGACCCGGCGCTGCAGGGCTTTTAAGATCCTAACATCACTCTCCGTACACAGGTCGGCCCACCCCGCAGCAGCATAAGCCACTGTTGGTGCGAACACTCCCCGGTAAATTGCGGATAGTGCCCTAAATCTTAGGCCCCAATTGGACCTCGCCAACGCGCCTAGTTTTTGGAAGAGCATCCCGACTTTGCTCTTTAGATATTCGCAATGCGTTCGAACTTTTAAAAATTTATCTATATAAACGCCAAGATATTTGACGGTCTGCTTGAACCCTATCTTCGTGCCTCTAATCTTTATTATAGGCGGCCTACTTTCGAGAGTCGCGATCTTTTTATTGTTTTTACGTTTCCTATCCGGTCGTGCTCCTCCCCGTCTACCTATATGGTTCCTATTTATCGCGGCGCTTTTCAATATAATAGCCTCAGTCTTACGTTCGGAGATCTGAAGCTTCGCGGATTCGCACCAATTTACGATCGCGTTGACCACCCGTTGGCCTTCTAATTCAATTTCGTTTCGCGAGTTACCGTTCACGACAACAACGAGATCATCTGCGTACGCGGCAAACCGATTTTCAACCAAGCCTTCTAGGAGCCGCAGAAGGCCATCGAACATGAGGTTCCAACAAGCCGGACCGAGGACGGAGCCCTGTGGGCATCCCCTCGTGGCCCTTTTGGACACCTCCGTAGAGCCGAACGTGATTTTAACTTTACGGTTATCAAAATAACTCCGGAGTACCTCGAAAACGTTTCGCGGGCAATTACGATTTTTCAGACTAGCTAGTACAAGGGGCCACCAGACATTATCAAAAGCCCCGGAGATGTCGAAGAGAAGCGCCACGGCATACCTCTTTTCAGAGGCAGAGACCATACGCCGCAACTCCACAACAGCATCCTCCGTCGACCTTCCGGGCATAAACCCGAACTGTCGATCGGAGACCCTACCCGGTGCCAATGAAGTGTCCATGAGGCGGGTTTTGAGAAGTTTCTCGAAAAGTTTTCCTACTACGGAGAGGAGACAGATGGGCCTATAGGATTTCGGATCCTTCTCGTCCTTGTCCTCACCCTTCAGAAGGACTCGAAGTGAACCCTCCTTCCAGATAGAGGGAAAGACGCCCCACTGAAGGCATCCGTTGAATAACTTAATAAACTGACCGGGAATTATCCTACATGCGGCTTTCAATACCGCAACCTCAATAAGGTCCATTCCTGGCGCCTTATTATTTCTAAAGGTTTTCACCGCCACAGCCATTTCTGCCGCCGTGAAGAATAAGGCGTCGGCTGTGTCGGGGGAAACCCTCGAAGCGAGACGGATTTCACGTTGTTCGAACGTGTCCTCCTCTTCCCGGTCATCTGGAGTGTGCACGTCCAAGAGGTAGCCGGCGGTCTCCTCTAAGTTCTTTGTGGAATATTCGCCATACCGGAGCGTGCTGAGCACCCCCTCAACTTGGAGTTTTCTCGCCTGGAGTTTATAAACGAGTCCCCAGGGCTCCGAGTTACCGTGCGATGTGACGAACTTCCGCCAGCTCGCAAGCTTCGCCTTCCTCACCTTTTTGCTGTATTGCCGCAAGGAAGAGCGGTATTCCAGCTTTAGAGCAAAGTGAGTAGGCTCGTCCCGCCCTCTCTGAAGTGCACGCCTCTTCCTATATACTCCCTTTTTGAGTATCGTAAGTTCGACTGTCCACCACGGGTTGGACTTCCTAAAACGCCTCTTTCTTGGCATCGACGCGGAACAGGCTTCGGTGAGTACCTCCGCCAGCGTCTCTGCCATCTCCTCTACTCTATCCGCAGAGCAGACATCGAGGACCTCCAGTCTTGATCTTGAAAGATCAGTCAGGCTCTCGGAGAACCGCTCCCAGTCAGCCCGACGAGTGTCAAACCTCATGTTCGCGGCACCCCGATCTCCACCTGACCCCTTTGGCACCCTCAGTCTGATGTCGACTGCGTTGTGGTCGCTGGTCGTCCAGTCGGATCTCACTTTCCACTCACTGATGAACTTGTTCATGGAGGACGACACCAAGGTTACGTCGATGAAAGACGAGCCTCTCGCCGTCCAAAAAGTGGGTCCCTGTCCAGCGTCATTAACCACATTCATTCCACATGCTCGGATGAGGTCTTCGAATTTCGCACCTCTTTCGTCTGTCTCTTGGGAACCCCAGAGTGACGACCGAGCATTGGCGTCTACCGCAACTAACAGTCTCTTCCCCCTCAGGGAATGAAACACCACTTCGAGGTGCCTGAGGTATTCCTCTATCTCGTCGCTGTACTGGAAGTAGCACGATACGACATAGAAAGAGAAATTGGGAGCCTGCACTTCCACACAGACACAGTGTGTCGTGCTAAGCTGCGAGACGAATACCATTTGGAATTGAGGGTTACAGACTGCCACTGCAGCCCACGGGCGTTGTGAGCGTACAGCAGCTACCCTCATATTCTTCCCTAAGCCTACGAAGGTGTGGCTCTTGCCATGCTTCTTGACGTGCAACTCCTGCAATAACAGGACGTCAAGTCGCTTTTCGGCGACGAGCTGACGCACCTCGCCAGTTACTACAGCTGAACGCCTCATGTTCAGCTGCAGTATCCTCACTCCCGTGGACGCAAGTGAGGGAGAGGGGACGCAATTAGCCGGAATTTGTTGTAGCGGCTGCGAAGAGGAACCCGGATCACATACGCTCTGGGGTTGAGATTGGGGGACATACGCGTATCTAATCTTATTTTCTATCGCGGGTTTATTTTCGGAGCTATTCGCGGAGCTGAACGCGGAGCTAATCGCGGGCCTAATCGCGGAAGCTAACACTGTATTTTGAATCCTATTTCTATTTTCTTCCCGGTCGAGGACTGCCGGTGAAGACCGCACGGATCTGCTACTACTACTGCTATCGCATCGCGTTAGTGAGATTCGGAAGGCGCGAAGGCCGCAACCTTGGTACTGTGAACAGAGTCGTGTTACGTACGTCGCGGACTCGCTCGGGCACAGCTTGGCGAGGCGCTCTCGAGGAAGCGGAGGCCGTCTCCAAGCGCGCGCACGAGCGTACTCGCGACTCGACGACAGGCACGTCCCTTGCCTCCCTAACGGCGGCCCCACCCGGCGGGAAGCGATCAGCCAGGCGGGCACTCCTCCTCACCAAGAGTTTTGAAAAATTAAACATGATTTTGTTCCCACGAGTAGGGTGGAAAAGAGGTCAAATGGCGCAGAGCCACCTTTACGCCAAAAAGCCTAAATACAACGGGGGGACAGCAGGTACCCCGAGGTAGTGGACCGCTAGCGACCGCGATTTTTCCGTCGTCACGGCCATTCAAGCTATCGGCACGATCCGAACCTTAACTTTGCGACGGGCGCCATTATTAGGAAACGCCTACCTATCTAGCTATAACATCGATTTCCTACCGAACCGGAGCGAAACTAAAACGATCGACCGGACGATGCAAGTGGAAAACGACGGCGAGATGGAACCTGAAAGTAAAGAAATATTAGTAACCCCCGGTTCCGTCGCCGCTGGGTCCAAGACCTCAGAAGCGCAGGGCCCGGTGGGTGAGTACAGCAGCTCCTGTTCCTTTCCACTGTACCGAGGTACAACAGAGACGAACGGATGGGGATGAGCTGCCGGGAGATTGAAACTAGAAGGGATGGGAAAGCCGAGTAAGGAGACGTGACCTCAGCTACCGTAGGTTCCACACCTCTTAGAGGTGCGTCACCCACGCCGCCGCAGTCACATCCCACCAACGCATCCATGTGCGCTTGCTACATATGAGCCATTCGGTCAATCTGACACCGACTCGTAGCTATGCTGTGTTCAAGGATAGGTGAAAGCGACAGAGTAGACAGATTAATGAATGAAAATGTTAGTAGTGAAAGTGTTAGTGTTGTTAGTTGAAATAAATGTATAGAGAGGGGAAAGAAGAGATAGAAAGGGCGTGTGTATGTGTGTTGCTACATATGAGCCATTTGGTCAGCAGTGCTGACACCGACTCGTAGCGTTGCATGCTGTTTTAGGAGATAAAACAAAAAGGAAGGAAAGAAGAAGGAGAAAGAGTAAAGAGGGAGAGAGGTTGTGTATGTGTGTGTTGCTACATAAGAGCCATTTGGCCAGCAACGCTGGCACCGACTCGTAGCGTTGCATGCTGTTTTGGTGGGGGTTGAGAAAGAAGAGGAAATGGAGAGAAAAGACAAGTAAACTTGTTGTTAGTAATTTAGTAGAACGTAGAGAAGGAAGAACGAAAGAAAGAAAGATGGAAAATAGAGATAGAAAAGTAATAGTAATAGCGATAGTACGAAAAGGAGAGAAATGAGGTTGAGGGGGAGCTTTTAGCTCGGGAGGGAAAAAGAGTAGAGTGACGAAAGAAGAAGAAGAGAAGAGTGTTAGTAATGTTAATAAGATATAGTTAAGAGGGGGGTGACAGAGAAAGAGAGAGAAGGGTGGCTTTCCCAAGGGTGAGGGGACCTGAAAAAAAGAAAAGAAAGATTAGTGGCCACCAGTTCCGTCGCCGCTGGGTCCAAGACCTCAGAAACGCAGGGCCCGGTGGGTGAGTACAGCAGCTCCTGTTCTTCTCCACTGTACCGAGGTACAATAGAGACAAACGGATGGTGATGAGCTGCCGGGAGATTGGATGTAGAAGGGATGGTAAAGCCGAGTACGGGGACATGACCTCAGCTATCGTAAGTTCCACAACTCTTAGAGGTGCGTCACCCACGCCGCCGCAGTCACGTCCCACCAACGCATCCATGTGCGCTTGCTACATATGAGCCATTTGGTCAATCTGACACCGACTCGTAGCTATGCTGTGTTCAAGGATAGGTGAAAGCGACAGAGTAGACAGATCATTGAAAATGTTAGTGGTGAGAGTGTTAGTGTTGTTAATTGAAATAAGGTATAGAGAGGGGAAGGAAGCGATAGAAAGGGGCGTGTGTATGAGTATATGTATATGTGTGTTGCTACATATGAGCCATTTGTCAGCAGTGCTGACACCGGCTCGTAGCGTTGCATGCTGTTTTAGGAAGGGGAGGAGATAAAACAAGGGAAGAAAGGGAGAAAGAGAGAGAGTAAAGAGGGAGAGAGATTGTGTATGTGTGTGTGTGGCGCTACATAAGAGCCATTTGGCAAGCAATGCTGGCACCGACTCGTAGCGTTGCATGCTGTTTTGGTGAGGGTTGAAAAGAACGAGGGGGAATGGAAGAAAGGACAAGTAAACTTGTTGTTAGTAATGTTTAGTGGAACGTGGAGAAGGAAGAACGAAAGAAAGAAAGATGGAAAGTATAGAGATAGAAAAGTAATAGTAATAGCGATAGTACGAAAAGGAGAGAAATGGGGTTGAGGGGGAGCTTTTAGCTCGGGAAGGAAAAAGAGTAGAGTGACGAAAGAAGAAGGAGAGAAGAGTGTTAGTAATGTTAATAAGATATAGTTAAGAGGGGGGTGATAGAGAAAGAGAGAGAAGGGTGGCTTTACCAAGGGTGAGGAAACCTGAAAAGAAAGAAAGTTTAGTGGCCACCGGTTCCGTCGCCGCTGGGACCAAGGTCTCAGAAGCGCAGGGCCCGGTGGGTGAGTATCGACAGCCCCTGTTCCTCTCTACTGCACCGAGGTACAGTAGAGACGAACGGATGGAGATGGGCTGCCGGGAAGTGCGGAAAGGTGGTGAGAGGAGAGATAGGAAGGACGCCGTCACTTATGAGCCATTCGATCAGCATCAGTTTTCAACCACGACACTCCCGGACTCCGAGATCGACTCAGAACATCTCCCGCGCGGGCCGGGATCCGTGGATCAGGCGGATCACCAGCACCGGCGCAAGGATCAGTAAAGAGCGTCACCCGGACGTCCATCAGAGAGTCACGGTATCACTGATGCCGGCTCGTGACTATGCGGAAAAAGGGGGGGAAACACTCGCTGTGACATCACTCAGCCGACACCTACCGAATCTTACTTTCCAAAGTAGGTGCGTTCTCAGGAGTACCACGAGAAGGTGGATGCACAACTTGAACGTGAGAGGCTAGAGGTCCTAACGAAAGGACTGATATCGCGTAGCGATTCCGCATCGCATAGCGATTCGCATCACGTTCCAACCCTGACCCTCAGACCCCGAGGTCGACTCAGAACATCACCCGCGCGGGCCGGGATCCAACGGACCGAGGTGGATCCACAGCGCCGGCGCAAGGATCAATAAAAAGCGTCGCCCGGACGTCCTTCAGAGAGTCACGGTAACTCCCAGTAGATAGGGACAGTTAATGTTAGAGCGCGCCCTCCGAAGACGACGCACTCCTGTTCCCTCGCCCTATCGGGCAAACACAACAAAAACAACCACGGCTCCATCCGACTCAGTGACCCCTTTGCTTACCAACGCGCCCACGGGGAACCACGGGGAGGCCTGTCCACTGTATCCCGACCCGGATACACGCCCTGACCCTGTTATGGGCGGAAGTTGGGGAGGAAAATTTGATTAGGTTAGGATGGGTGTGAAGGAAATGACTTAAAAGCCATTGGATAGAAGGGTTTTGGAAACCTACCTAATAACCTCTAACTTAAAACTACGCGACGCGAAGATCATTCGAGGACGCGGCTTTTCCGAGAAGATTACGGATCCGCATTCTCATAACCAAAGACTCCGACTTCTCCGGCTGAGTGATCTTTTCCTACACTGATCCTTTCTTATACGAATCTACGATTCGAATCCCTTTAGCCAAAGGGACTCGGAACAAAAATCAGCGAATGCTGCGTAGGCCTCTGAGCTCGATACGAAAAAGTGTGCCGCCTCCGGCCATCGCCATTCGCTTTGGGGGACTAAATCCCGCAGAGCCTCTCTCTGCGCGTCAAAGAGTGGACAGTCCAACAAGAAGTGTTGCACCGTGTCTGTTCCACTCCTACATATGCACGCGTCACTGTCCACGAGACCGAGCGATTCGAGACGTGCCCGGAAGTCTCCGTGTCCAGTGAGGGCCTGCGTGCTCCAATGATTTGTTTCTAGGGACGGTGTAGCCAATCTACAGCGAACGTCCCCGAAGAAGGCGAACGTGGTACGACCCTTGGTAGAAGAAGTCCATCTGGTCTGCCACATGTTTGTCGCCTCATCCCGGATCTCTTCAAACGCGGTTTGTTTTCCTATTTCGGCGGAGATTTCTACATTCCCGATCTTGGCGTTTTTCCCTACTCTAATTTGATAACGCGCGATACTTTCTTTTAATAATAGGTCGACTGGCATCGCTCCCGCGACGACACAGAGCGATTCCCACGATGCCGTGCGATATGCGCCGGTAATCGAAATAAGGACCCGGCGCTGCAGGGCTTTTAAGATCCTAACATCACTTTCCGTACACAGGTCGGCCCACCCCGCAGCAGCATAAGCCACTGTTGGTGCGAACACTCCCCGGTAAATTGCGGATAGTGCCCTAAATCTTAGGCCCCAATTGGACCTCGCCAACGCGCCTAGTTTTTGGAAGAGCATCCCGACTTTGCTCTTTAGATATTCGCAATGCGTTCGAACTTTTAAAAATTTATCTATATAAACGCCAAGATATTTGACGGTCTGCTTGAACCCTATCTTCGTGCCTCTAATCTTTATTATAGGCGGCCTACTTTCGAGAGTCGCGATCTTTTTATTGTTTTTACGTTTCCTATCCGGTCGTGCTCCTCCCCGTCTACCTATATGGTTCCTATTTATCGCGGCGCTTTTCAATATAATAGCCTCAGTCTTACGTTCGGAGATCTGAAGCTTCGCGGATTCGCACCAATTTACGATCGCGTTGACCACCCGTTGGCCTTCTAATTCAATTTCGTTTCGCGAGTTACCGTTCACGACAACAACGAGATCATCTGCGTACGCGGCAAACCGATTTTCAACCAAGCCTTCTAGGAGCCGCAGAAGGCCATCGAACATGAGGTTCCAACAAGCCGGACCGAGGACGGAGCCCTGTGGGCATCCCCTCGTGGCCCTTTTGGACACCTCCGTAGAGCCGAACGTGATTTTAACTTTACGGTTATCAAAATAACTCCGGAGTACCTCGAAAACGTTTCGCGGGCAATTACGATTTTTCAGACTAGCTAGTACAAGGGGCCACCAGACATTATCAAAAGCCCCGGAGATGTCGAAGAGAAGCGCCACGGCATACCTCTTTTCAGAGGCAGAGACCATACGCCGCAACTCCACAACAGCATCCTCCGTCGACCTTCCGGGCATAAACCCGAACTGTCGATCGGAGACCCTACCCGGTGCCAATGAAGTGTCCATGAGGCGGGTTTTGAGAAGTTTCTCGAAAAGTTTTCCTACTACGGAGAGGAGACAGATGGGCCTATAGGATTTCGGATCCTTCTCGTCCTTGTCCTCACCCTTCAGAAGGACTCGAAGTGAACCCTCCTTCCAGATAGAGGGAAAGACGCCCCACTGAAGGCATCCGTTGAATAACTTAATAAACTGACCGGGAATTATCCTACATGCGGCTTTCAATACCGCAACCTCAATAAGGTCCATTCCTGGCGCCTTATTATTTCTAAAGGTTTTCACCGCCACAGCCATTTCTGCCGCCGTGAAGAATAAGGCGTCGGCTGTGTCGGGGGAAACCCTCGAAGCGAGACGGATTTCACGTTGTTCGAACGTGTCCTCCTCTTCCCGGTCATCTGGAGTGTGCACGTCCAAGAGGTAGCCGGCGGTCTCCTCTAAGTTCTTTGTGGAATATTCGCCATACCGGAGCGTGCTGAGCACCCCCTCAACTTGGAGTTTTCTCGCCTGGAGTTTATAAACGAGTCCCCAGGGCTCCGAGTTACCGTGCGATGTGACGAACTTCCGCCAGCTCGCAAGCTTCGCCTTCCTCACCTTTTTTTTGCTGTATTGCCGCAAGGAAGAGCGGTATTCCAGCTTTAGAGCAAAGTGAGTAGGCTCGTCCCGCCCTCTCTGAAGTGCACGCCTCTTCCTATATACTCCCTTTTTGAGTATCGTAAGTTCGACTGTCCACCACGGGTTGGACTTCCTAAAACGCCTCTTTCTTGGCATCGACGCGGAACAGGCTTCGGTGAGTACCTCCGCCAGCGTCTCTGCCATCTCCTCTACTCTATCGCGCAGAGCAGACATCGAGGACCTCCAGTCTTGATCTTGAAAGATCAGTCAGGCTCTCGGAGAACCGCTCCCAGTCAGCCCGACGAGTGTCAAACCTCATGTTCGCGGCACCCCGATCTCCACCTGACCCCTTTGGCACCCTCAGTCTGATGTCGACTGCGTTGTGGTCGCTGGTCGTCCAGTCGGATCTCACTTTCCACTCACTGATGAACTTGTTCATGGAGGACGACACCAAGGTTACGTCGATGAAAGACGAGCCTCTCGCCGTCCAAAAAGTGGGTCCCTGTCCAGCGTCATTAACCACATTCATTCCACATGCTCGGATGAGGTCTTCGAATTTCGCACCTCTTTCGTCTGTCTCTTGGGAACCCCAGAGTGACGACCGAGCATTGGCGTCTACCGCAACTAACAGTCTCTTCCCCCTCAGGGAATGAAACACCACTTCGAGGTGCCTGAGGTATTCCTCTATCTCGTCGCTGTACTGGAAGTAGCACGATACGACATAGAAAGAGAAATTGGGAGCCTGCACTTCCACACAGACACAGTGTGTCGTGCTAAGCTGCGAGACGAATACCATTTGGAATTGAGGGTTACAGACTGCCACTGCAGCCCACGGGCGTTGTGAGCGTACAGCAGCTACCCTCATATTCTTCCCTAAGCCTACGAAGGTGTGGCTCTTGCCATGCTTCTTGACGTGCAACTCCTGCAATAACAGGACGTCAAGTCGCTTTTCGGCGACGAGCTGACGCACCTCGCCAGTTACTACAGCTGAACGCCTCATGTTCAGCTGCAGTATCCTCACTCCCGTGGACGCAAGTGAGGGAGAGGGGACGCAATTAGCCGGAATTTGTTGTAGCGGCTGCGAAGAGGAACCCGGATCACATACGCTCTGGGGTTGAGATTGGGGGACATACGCGTATCTAATCTTATTTTCTATCGCGGGTTTATTTTCGGAGCTATTCGCGGAGCTGAACGCGGAGCTAATCGCGGGCCTAATCGCGGAAGCTAACACTGTATTTTGAATCCTATTTCTAATTTCTTCCCGGTCGAGGACTGCCGGTGAAGACCGCACGGAACTGCTACTACTACTGCTATCGCAACGCGTTAGTGCGATTCGGACGGCGCGAAGGCCGCAACCTTGGGACTGTGCACAAAGTCGTGTTACGTCGCGGACTCGCTCGGGCACAGCTTGGCGAGGCGCTCTCGAGGAAGCGGAGGCCGTCTCCAAGCGCGCGCACGAGCGTACTCGCGACTCGACGACAGGCACGTCCCTTGCCTCCCTAACGGCGGCCCCACCCGGCGGGAAGCGATCAGCCAGGCGGGCACTCCTCCTCACCAAGAGTTTTGAAAAATTAAACATGATTTTGTTCCCACGAGTAGGGTGGAAAAGAGGTCAAATGGCGCAGAGCCACCTTTACGCCAAAAAGCCTAAATACAACGGGGGGACAGCAGGTACCCCGAGGTAGTGGACCGCTAGCGACCGCGATTTTTCCGTCGTCACGGCCATTCAAGCTATCGGCACGATCCGAACCTTAACTTTGCGACGGGCGCCATTATTAGGAAACGCCTACCTATCTAGCTATAACATCGATTTCCTACCGAACCGGAGCGAAACTAAAACGATCGACCGGACGATGCAAGTGGAAAACGACGGCGAGAGATGGAACCTGAAAGTAAAGAAATATTAGTAACCCCCGGTTCCGTCGCCGCTGGGTCCAAGACCTCAGAAGCGCAGGGCCCGGTGGGTGAGTACAGCAGCTCCTGTTCCTTTCCACTGTACCGAGGTACAATAGAGACGAACGGATGGGGATGAGCTGCCGGGAGATTGAAACTAGAAGGGATGGGAAAGCCGAGTAAGGAGACGTGACCTCAGCTACCGTAGGTTCCACACCTCTTAGAGGTGCGTCACCCACGCCGCCGCAGTCACATCCCACCAACGCATCCATGTGCGCTTGCTACATATGAGCCATTCGGTCAATCTGACACCGACTCGTAGCTATGCTGTGTTCAAGGATAGGTGAAAGCGACAGAGTAGACAGATTAATGAATGAAAATGTTAGTAGTGAAAGTGTTAGTGTTGTTAGTTGAAATAAATGTATAGAGAGGGGAAAGAAGAGATAGAAAGGGCGTGTGTATGTGTGTTGCTACATATGAGCCATTTGGTCAGCAGTGCTGACACCGACTCGTAGCGTTGCATGCTGTTTTAGGAGATAAAACAAAGGAAGGAAAGAAGAAGGAGAAAGAGTAAAGAGGGAGAGGGTGTGTATGTGTGTGTGTTGCTACATAAGAGCCATTTGGCCAGCAACGCTGGCACCGACTCGTAGCGTTGCATGCTGTTTTGGTGGGGGTTGAGAAAGAAGAGGAAATGGAGAGAAAAGACAAGTAAACTTGTTGTTAGTAATTTAGTAGAACGTAGAGAAGGAAGAACGAAAGAAAGAAAGATGGAAAATAGAGATAGAAAAGTAATAGTAATAGCGATAGTACGAAAAGGAGAGAAATGAGGTTGAGGGGGAGCTTTTAGCTCGGGAGGGAAAAAGAGTAGAGTGACGAAAGAAGAAGAAGAGAAGAGTGTTAGTAATGTTAATAAGATATAGTTAAGAGGGGGGGTGACAGAGAAAGAGAGAGAAGGGTGGCTTTCCCAAGGGTGAGGGGACCTGAAAAAGAAAAGAAAGATTAGTGGCCACCAGTTCCGTCGCCGCTGGGTCCAAGACCTCAGAAACGCAGGGCCCGGTGGGTGAGTACAGCAGCTCCTGTTCTTCTCCACTGTACCGAGGTACAATAGAGACAAACGGATGGTGATGAGCTGCCGGGAGATTGGATGTAGAAGGGATGGTAAAGCCGAGTACGGGGACATGACCTCAGCTATCGTAAGTTCCACAACTCTTAGAGGTGCGTCACCCACGCCGCCGCAGTCACGTCCCACCAACGCATCCATGTGCGCTTGCTACATATGAGCCATTTGGTCAATCTGACACCGACTCGTAGCTATGCTGTGTTCAAGGATAGGTGAAAGCGACAGAGTAGACAGATCATTGAAAATGTTAGTGGTGAGAGTGTTAGTGTTGTTAATTGAAATAAGGTATAGAGAGGGGAAGGAAGCGATAGAAAGGGGCGTGTGTATGAGTATATGTATATGTGTGTTG
>CAJQTV010000594.1:77500-80000 GCA_907163055.1 Formica aquilonia x Formica polyctena
CGGGGCCCAGTGAGAGGTGTATTACGATTTAAGAGGAAAACGGCGTTCGTTGAGCTTTATCGGACAGAGTCCGAGTAACGTCTCTAAGAGGGAAGAGACTACTGTATTTCACGCTCTCGTCGACAAAGTTTCGACGCTCGCGCTCGCTAAGCCGAGCCGTGCACTCATAAGCGACCGTGCGTAGTACCGTGCGTCGCCGACCGCCTGGCCGTCCGGTTAAGTATTATAGGAGGTACGACGCGTCGCGCTGCGGCGCGCATTTTATGCACACACTTTTTTACAAGCACAGCATTGCCACGAGTCGGTGTCGCAAGACCGAATGGCTCTTATGTGGCGCGCACGCATCTAGTGTGTTGGCCGCGCGATTCCCTCTCGTCTTGGACGCAGCAGCGGAATCGTCGCGCTTACCGAACGTTTACTCCACGGATACGAGTGGCGGAAGGACGATTATAACGCTCTTCCCGCACGCTTTGTACGCCGTAGCGAAATATAAGTACGTGCTAAAAGCACGATAGCACATTTATCCTCGACGTCTAAGCATCGGCATCGTCGATCTAGCGTCAGGGTAAATCGCGCGATCCTCGCGATCGCGCATTTACATTGGGAGAATGAGAAAATGATCTTTTACAATACATATAAAATGGAGAATGATCTTGTGAAACAAAGAGAGGAGGAGGTTTATTATATACACGGACCGCCTCGCTCCTCTCACGAAGAGCACGCACAACGTGTGTTGCGTAGTAAGAAGTAGAGGAGAGGAGAGGAGAGTAGAGGAGAGTAGAGGAGAGTAGAGGAGTAGAGTAGAGAAGAGAGAGTGTCGCCGACCGGCTAATAAAGACCGGCGGCGCGAGAAGTAGTAAGAGCTCAATAGCGACGGGCCTTCGGGCTCGCTCGCGAGTTACCGCTCCACGCGAGTAACCGAACACGAAGCTCCCTGGTTGATCCTGCCAGTAGTCATATGCTTGTCTCAAAGATTAAGCCATGCATGTCTCAGTGCATGCCGAATTAAGGTGAAACCGCGAATGGCTCATTAAATCAGTTATGGTTCATTAGATTGTACCCACATTTACTTGGATAACTGTGGTAATTCTAGAGCTAATACATGCAAAACAGAGTCCCGACCAGTGATGGAAGGGACGCTTTTATTAGATCAAAACCAATCGGTGGCGGGCGGTTCGCCGTTCGTCCACCGTTTATTTTGGTGACTCTGAATAACTTTGTGCTGATCGCACGGTCCTAGCACCGGCGACGCATCTTTCAAATGTCTTTATATCAACTGTCGAACTGTCGATGGTAGGTTCTGCGCCTACCATGGTTGTAACGGGTAACGGGGAATCAGGGTTCGATTCCGGAGAGGGAGCCTGAGAAACGGCTCACTCGTATCCGTGGAGTAAACGTTCGGTAAGCGCGACGATTCCGCTGCTGCGTCCAAGACGAGAGGGAATCGCGCGGCCAACACACTAGATGCGTGCGCGCCACATAAGAGCCATTCGGTCTTGCGACACCGACTCGTGGCAATGCTGTGCTTGTAAAAAAGTGTGTGCATAAAATGCGCGCCGCAGCGCGACGCGTCGTACCTCCTATAATACTTAACCGGACGGCCAGGCGGTCGGCGACGCACGGTACTACGCACGGTCGCTTATGAGTGCACGGCTCGGCTTAGCGAGCGCGAGCGTCGAAACTTTGTCGACGAGAGCGTGAAATACAGTAGTCTCTTCCCTCTTAGAGACGTTACTCGGACTCTGTCCGATAAAGCTCAACGAACGCCGTTTTCCTCTTAAATCGTAATACACCTCTCACTGGGCCCCGTTCGTTTTCATCGTTCTGCGTTTTCATCAACGCACGACGACGCGTGCGCGCCGCGCGAAGAACGCGCAACCGCCCGTCCGTCCGTTTCGGTTCGGTTCGACGCGCCGAGCGCGACGTACCTCTTATATTACCCAACCGAGCGGCCAGGCGGTCGGCGACGCACGGTACTACGCACGGTCGCTTATGAGTGCACGGCTCGGCTTAGCGAGCGCGAGCGTCGAAACTTTGTCGACGAGAGCGTGAAATACAGTAGTCTCTTCCCCCTTAGAGACGTTACTCGGACTCTGTCCGATAAAGCTCAACGAACGCCGTTTTCCTCTTAAATCGTAATACGCCTCACTGGGCCGTTCGTTTTCATCGTTCTGCGTTTTCATCAACGCACGAAGCGTGCGAGCCGCGCGAAGAACGCGCAACCGCCCGTCCGTCCGTTTCGGTTCGGTCCGACGCGCCGAGCGCGACGTACCTCTTATATTACCCAACCGAGCGGCCAGGCGGTCGGCGACGCACGGTACTACGCACGGTCGCTTATGGGTGCAAACCTCGAAATACCCACGCGCTCGATACTTTATCACTGAGAACGAAAGGCGAGAAAACGTCGTTAAATACATTGTTAGGCGAAAAAAAAAAACACGCTACCTCCGGCTTACGGACGATCGAGCACGTACTGAGTCGCTCGCGGGCGGTACCTCCG
>CAJQTV010000594.1:90000-92500 GCA_907163055.1 Formica aquilonia x Formica polyctena
CTACTCTCCTCTCCTCTCCTCTACTTCTTACTACGCAACACACGTTGTGCGTGCTCTTCGTGAGAGGAGCGAGGCGGTCCGTGTATATAATAAACCTCCTCCTCTCTTTGTTTCACAAGATCATTCTCCATTTTATATGTATTGTAAAAGATCATTTTCTCATTCTCCCAATGTAAATGCGCGATCGCGAGGATCGCGCGATTTACCCTGACGCTAGATCGACGATGCCGATGCTTAGACGTCGAGGATAAATGTGCTATCGTGCTTTTAGCACGTACTTATATTTCGCTACGGCGTACAAAGCGTGCGGGAAGAGCGTTATAATCGTCCTTCCGCCACTCGTATCCGTGGAGTAAACGTTCGGTAAGCGCGACGATTCCGCTGCTGCGTCCAAGACGAGAGGGAATCGCGCGGCCAACACACTAGATGCGTGCGCGCCACATAAGAGCCATTCGGTCTTGCGACACCGACTCGTGGCAATGCTGTGCTTGTAAAAAAGTGTGTGCATAAAATGCGCGCCGCCGCGCGACGCGTCGTACCTCCTATAATACTTAACCGGACGGCCAGGCGGTCGGCGACGCACGGTACTACGCACGGTCGCTTATGAGTGCACGGCTCGGCTTAGCGAGCGCGAGCGTCGAAACTTTGTCGACGAGAGCGTGAAATACAGTAGTCTCTTCCCTCTTAGAGACGTTACTCGGACTCTGTCCGATAAAGCTCAACGAACGCCGTTTTCCTCTTAAATCGTAATACACCTCTCACTGGGCCCCGTTCGTTTTCATCGTTCTGCGTTTTCATCAACGCACGAAGCGTGCGAGCCGCGCGAAGAACGCGCAACCGCCCGTCCGTCCGTTTCGGTTCGGTTCGACGCGCCGAGCGCGACGTACCTCTTATATTACCCAACCGAGCGGCCAGGCGGTCGGCGACGCACGGTACTACGCACGGTCGCTTATGAGTGCACGGCTCGGCTTAGCGAGCGCGAGCGTCGAAACTTTGTCGACGAGAGCGTGAAATACAGTAGTCTCTTCCCCCTTAGAGACGTTACTCGGACTCTGTCCGATAAAGCTCAACGAACGCCGTTTTCCTCTTAAATCGTAATACGCCTCACTGGGCCGTTCGTTTTCATCGTTCTGCGTTTTCATCAACGCACGAAGCGTGCGAGCCGCGCGAAGAGAACGCGCAACCGCCCGTCCGTCCGTTTCGGTTCGGTCCGACGCGCCGAGCGCGACGTACCTCTTATATTACCCAACCGAGCGGCCAGGCGGTCGGCGACGCACGGTACTACGCACGGTCGCTTATGGGTGCAAACCTCGAAATACCCACGCGCTCGATACTTTATCACTGAGAACGAAAGGCGAGAAAACGTCGTTAAATACATTGTTAGGCGAAAAAACATTGTAAGGATTATAAAAAACATTAAAAGTTAGTTCGCGGGCGGTACCCCCGGTGTGCGAAAAGTCGAAAATCGACAAAGTCCCGTCGCGGGCGGTACCTCCGGCTTACGGACGATCGAGCACGTACTGAGTCGCTCGCGGGCGGTACCTCCGGTGTGCGAAAAGTCGAAAATCGTCAAAGTCCCGTCGCGGGCGGTACCTCCGGCTTACGGACGATCGAGCACGTACTGAGTCGCTCGCGGGCGGTACCTCCGGTGTGCGAGAAGTCGAAAATCGTAAAGTCCCGTCGCGGGCGGTACCTCCGGCTTACGGACGATCGAGCACGTACTGAGTCGCTCGCGGGTCCGGTACCTCCGGTGTGCGAGAAGTCGAAAATCGTCAAAGTCCCGTCGCGGGCGGTACCTCCGGCTTACGGACGATCGAGCACGTACTGAGTCGCTCGCGGGCGGTACCTCCGGTGTGCGAGAAGTCGAAAATCGTCAAAGTCCCGTCGCGGGCGGTACCTCCGGCTTACGGACGATCGAGCACGTACTGAGTCGCTCGCGGGCGGTACCTCCGGTGTGCGAGAAGTCGAAAATCGTCAAAGTCCCGTCGCGGGCGGTACCTCCGGCTTACGGACGATCGAGCACGTACTGAGTCGCTCGCGGGCGGTACCTCCGGTGTGCGAGAAGTCGAAAATCGTCAAAGTCCCGTCGCGGGCGGTACCTCCGGCTTACGGACGATCGAGCACGTACTGAGTCGCTCGCGGGCGGTACCTCCGGTGTGCGAGAAGTCGAAAATCGTCAAAGTCCCGTCGCGGGCGGTACCTCCGGCTTACGGACGATCGAGCACGTACTGAGTCGCTCGCGGGCGGTACCTCCGGTGTGCGAGAAGTCGAAAATCGTCAAAGTCCCGTCGCGGGCGGTACCTCCGGCTTACGGACGATCGAGCACGTACTGAGTCGTCGCTCGCGGGCGGTACCTCCGGTGTGCGAGAAGTCGAAAATCGTCAAAGTCCCGTCGCGGGCGGTACCTCCGGCTTACGGACGATCGAGCACGTACTGAGTCGCTCGCGGGCGGTACCTCCGGTGTGCGAGAAGTCGAAAATCGTCAAAGTCCCGTCGCGGG
>CAJQTV010000596.1:0-51594 GCA_907163055.1 Formica aquilonia x Formica polyctena
GTATTTGAAATTACGATTACCGTTATAACTCGTTCTGTGTTCCTTGTTTGATTGTGTTCTGTGTTATTATTAAAGTTCCTTTTGTTCTTTTAAAATAGTGTTAATTATTTACATGGTCACCTTTAAATTATTATTATTATTATTATTATTATTGTTATTTTTATTATTATTATTTTTTAAACACACACACAATTATATTATATACAATTTTTTAAATAAATATTTTTATTATTATATTTAAAAAAATGTCAATTATTTCTGCGCCTCCTTCTCCCACGTCCATGCATGCCTCGCATTATCTCTCTCATTCTCCCGCGAATGTCATCCTTTTCCGACGCCAATGCGGACGCTATCCTTCTCCTACACGCGTGCATGCCTCGCGCTATCTCTCTCACACCGCCTTGCGAACGCCGTATCATCCACGCGCATGCTTCGCGCTATCTCTCTCTCTCTTTCTCCCAAGTGCATGCGAACGTCATCCTTTTCCTATACGCGAACGCCTCGCGCCATCTCTCTCCAACGTGCATGCTTCGCGCTATCTCTCTCCAACGTGCATGCTTCGCGCTATCTCTCTCTCCCAAGTGCATGCTTCGCGCTATCTCTCTCCCACGCCCATAGAATATCATTAGCGCTATCCTTCTCTTACACATTGCGGACGCCTCGCGCTATCCTTCTCCCACGCCTCCTCGCGGCATCGCGTTCCCTCTTCTCCGCGGGTCCCTCGCCTATCGGTTTCGCCGCGGGTCCCCCTCCCCCTCACCGCGGGTCCCGCGCCTACCGGTTAGGTTAGCGGGTCCCTCGCCTATCGGTTAGGACGCGGTCCCCCTCCCCCTCTCCGCGGATCCTTCGCCCATCGGTTAGGACGCGGTCCCCTTCCCCCCTCGCCGCGGACCCTTCGCCTACCGGTTAGGACGCGATTCCCCCGCGTGATGTCATACTCCCGCGCCGGTTTCCCCTCGCCCCTCGCCCACCCCCCTCAGAGGACCTGGGTTACAACCGGCCTAGATACACTACTTTTTGATATGTATTTTTCGACGTCTTTTGTTAATCCGTGCCAATTATAATTTAGGCGGATTCTTTTTATCGTTCGCTCGATTCCTTGATGTCCTCCTGTGGGTGCATCGTGATATTCGTATAATATCTATTTCTTCTCTTTCTCGGAGTTCGTTTCTTCTTCTATTGCGAGGACTTCTCGCTCTTCTTCTGTTTCATGTGTGTCTCTTTTTACATTGCGGCTCAGTGCATCGGCGTTTGCATTCGCTCGTCCGGCTTTATGAATGATTTCATAATCATACTCTTCAAGCTTTAATCTCCATCGGATCAATCCCGATCCTGGATCGTTTACATTAAATAACCAGATTAATGGTTTATGATCGGTTACGATTTTGAACTTCGTACCGTATACGTATGGCCTAAAGTGTTTTACAGCCCATACAATTGCTAATTATTCTTTCTTTGTTGTATTATAATTCTGCTCCGCCCGCGATAAAACTCTGCTGGTGTAAGCAATTGGCCGGTCATTGCCTACTTTTCCTTGTGACAATACTGCTCCGATTGCATAGTCGGAGGCATCGGTGGTCACTACAAATTCTTGAGTAAAGTCTGGATATTTTAGCACTGGCGTCGTCATTAATTTTTCTTTTAATATTTCAAAAGCATTTTGCTGTTCCATTGTCCACTCGAATTTTTCTGTTTTCTTCGTTAATTTAGTCAGTGGCTTGGCTATTCTTGAGAAGTCTTCTATGAATTTTCTGTAATATCGAGCTAGTCCTATGAAAGATTGTATATTCTTCACTTTCTTTGGCGTCGGAAATTCTTTTATTGCTGTTAATTTTGACTGATCCGGAGATATTCCATCCTCCGAAATATTGTGACCTAGATAAATCACTTCCTTGCGTAAATTCGCATTTATCCGGATGCAATTTTAAGTTATTTTCTCGAAGTCTCTGTAGTACTTACTTGAGTCGTTTGTTGTGGTCTTCTAGGCTTGATCCATATATAATGTCATCCAGATAAACTAAACATTTTAGTCCTTGCATTCCTGTCAGAACTGAATTCATCAATCGCTGGAATGTTGCTGGCGCATTCTTTAGTCCAAACGGCATTCTATTAAACTCGTAATGTTCGTAGGGCGTTGAAAATGCTGTTTTATTTTTATCTCGTTCGGTCATCGGTATCTGGTGATATCCGGATGCCAAATCTAAGGTAGTGAAATATTTGGCGTTTCCTAACTGGTCCAATATATCGGTGATGTTGGGCAGTGGAAATGAGTCGCCTATCGTCAGATTATTTAGCTTCCGAAAATCGACTACTATTCGGAGCTTTGGTTTTCCAGATGCATCGGCTTTTTTCGGTACCACTAATAGGGGTGCGTTCCATTGACTCGCGCTTGTTCGGATTATGCCGTTTTTTAACATTTCTTGCACTTGTTTATTTACTTCCGTCTTATGCCTTTCCGGAAGGCGATACGGTCTCGTGTTTACCGGTGAGGTATCGGCGCGCGTGTTTATCTCGTGCTCTACCGTCGCGGTGCACGTCAGTGGTTCTCCGTCCAACTGAAATGTATCGTAATATTCTTCGCATATTCGTAAGAGTGGCTGTTTTTCTTCTGAATTTAGATGCTGTGTTCGTAGTAGTTGTCAAATTTGTGAGTATCGTGAGGAAGTAGGTTTAAAATTTTTTCTTGTTTGTATAGTGTGTATTTCGGATTCTCGGTCGTATTCTATATCTTCGAGAACAACATGCGGCGTCTGTATTTTGACTTCTGTATCGGTCGTATTCATTACACTAACGGGGCATGCGTGATCTTTTGATTCTACTAAGCAATTTCCGATATAGATTCCTGGAGCTGTTTCTTCTGCTCGTACTATTCCTATCCGGTTTTGATTGGTTGCTGCTTTTACAATGGTTTCACTGCGCGGTTTTAGAATTATTTTATTATATGAATGGAATTTAAGCACGGCGTCTCCTATTTTTAGTTGATTTTGTTTGTAGTCGCAGGATACTGAGTGTTGTCGGAGGAAATCAATCCCTAGAATCCCTTCGTATTCGATCGGAAGGTCATCTTTTACTACGTAAAATGCATGTTTTATTTTATGTCCATCTACTTTAATTGTAGCGTACATTTTTCCTATTGTATGTACTTTATGTCCGGTTATGCCGGTGAGCGCGATCTTATCCTCGTATATGAGGGTGTCGTCTTTTAATTGTTTTAATTTTATTAACGAGATGGTCCTGAATCGTATAACATCCGTAATTTTTCATCCTTTTCTTGTCGCATGGGTAGTGTTACTAACAATAAATCTGTTTTCTTCGGTGTGCGCGGCATATCTTTAATATGCGTAACGCGATATTCGGACGCAGGTCGCGGTTGTTTCCTTTTAGATTCGCTTTTATTGTCTTCGCTGTTGTTACCGTCGGACTCGGAATCTCGCGTTTGTTGTCGCAGATTCTTTCGGTCGCGTGTATTTTCTTCGCGTTTTTTCTGGTTACCATCTTTTATTTTATTTGTATCAGTTTTTGGTTTACCGTTCAAACTCCAGCATTCGTCGCGAATGTGTCCGGTTTTTTGACAATGTTTGCAGTATTTATTTATTGCATTTATCCGCGTGGATTTTTCCGGTTTAGGAAGCGCGTATCGACTACTTCGACAATCGCGTCCGTAATGTCCGTTTTTTCCACATTTAAAGCATTGCGGAGTCGAATTTCGAATCTGTCGCGAATTGCTTGATTCGTATTTATTTTTATTCGGGAAGTTGCTTATTATTGCCGTTGGTCCGATAAGTTTTTCTTCAGCGCTCGCGCCCGTTATCGCTTCTTGGAGCGTCGTATATCGTTGCGCGCGTACGAGTACCTTTAATTCGTCCGTAATCCGATTTGAAAATTTATCAACGCCTGCTTTTTAATCGTGTGTTGAATCGAGCGTTTTGATAGTGAAAAGTCCTCTTCTCCTTCAATCATAGCATCTTACAATTTCATTGCTAGTAGTTCAACGCGTTGTCCGAAAGCGTACGCGGTTTCATTTGATTTTTGTCTTAATGAATTGAACTCGATTTGTAAGTGCGTAGTACTTTGTTTAGATTGGTAACAAGTTTCAAGTTGCTATTTTAATTCGTCGAACGTTTGTATATCTCGCGTCTCAAAATCCTGCATCGCTTTCCCTTTTAATTTTGTAAATAAGATTGCTTGAATTAACGATTCTTCGTCCGCGGGATTTATGTTCTGAACAGCGTATTTACACGCGTTTAAAAATTCTTGCAGTTTATGTCGCGAGGTTCCGTCGAACTCGGGGATCATTATTCTTGCTTCCTTTAACGGCAGATAATTCGGGGCGACGCTTCGTCGATTTCTGATATCGCGTCTCGTTCGCCCGTATGTTGTTTCAAACGCATCGTTTTCGTTTTGCCTGCGAGTATCAGTATGGCGGGGTAATTGTGTGTCCGCGCTTTCTAGTCGCGTCACTCGTATGTTTAACAAATTAATATCCGCGCGTATTTCATTTAAAATGTGGATGATCTGTGTATAATCTCCTCTTTCTTCGCGGTTTTTTTCGGGAGGCGGCGTGCGGTCGGCCTCCGCTATATTTTGGTCCATCTGGCGGATGGAACGTCGCATGTTTTCTATTTCTTCGTCTACTGCGCCTCGCGGCAGATTTGCGGGAGTACTTTCGAGCGGATTTCGCGATTCGGCCATATTATTTTCTTGTTGGCGGTAAATTTCTTCCGGGTTGAACAGATCGCTCTCGTAGGAGGTTAGTGAAAATTCGCGTCGTAAAAATACTCTACTTGGAGTTCTGCTAATATACGGTCACGTACGTCTAGTCTCGCGTTGAATGTGGTCAGTGAGGTCAGTCGTATCACACGGAAATAGGCTTTCGTCGAAACTATTAAATGGAAATTCGCGTTCATTGATGAAGTTCTCCGGTAACTCGGGCTCGCTTTCGCTCGAGTATTGCGTTTCTAAATTTCTTCGCGTGTTATTAAAATTTTTTCGCGATGTTAGACTTAAGCTAGTCGCTCGTTGCGCTGATTTGCTTAATAACCACGATTGGTTTGCTATCGGTTTCGGTACATTAGAATCTTCCGACATTCACGCAATTACAAATATATTACGGATTTACAGTAATAAGACGGCTCGCATGTTCGCTCACTGGGTCAGTAGGTTGCTGATGCTGCAATCTCTCGCTCGGCGGCTGATAAGGCTGGCGGCCTGATGCTCGTCGTACGGCGGTCGATGCGTCGTCCTTAGAAATATCGTAGGTCGGCGTTGGTCCTTGGACACTGGCGTTCCTACTCGAGTTTCAGCTGCTTGGCCGTGATTCTCGTACTGCTTGTGTCGTCCGTATATGTTGCTTCTGCTTGTGTCCGTCGGCTTTAACTTGTTTGCTGACGTGCCTGTTATTTACTCTTTTGGTTTTTTACAGGTCTTTATTCGGCGAGTTGGTTGGCGATCCTTTGGCACATCCCGACGCTGCCACCAATTTTGTTTTGCCCCTCGGTGAAGGCACGGGGTTTGTTCTGGGATCGTTGGCCACTAGGAGCTAGGGAGCTCAGGATCGAGCAGGGTCGTCTCGCTGTGTCAACAATTATGTAGTCTTAGTAGAAATAAAGTCATTTATTCTTATACATCGTTTAATATGATTAGACCGCTCTGGAGACGTGCTGGGGATGTCGTCTCTCCGTGGCAATCGGCACTGCATCCATGGAGCGAGATTCCAACATCGCTCTGGAGTCGTATGTACTGTGTTAAAGTGGCGTAAGGTGTGAGGTCTGAATAGCTCAGTGGTAAGAGCAGTTGCCCGGAAAGCGAAAGACTCGGGTTCGATTCCCGATTCAGCCACTCATACTTCGCATATTTTTTCAGACCCGCAAATGTTGTTTTCTAACAATTATTTGTCGGGCTGAGGAAGTGTGTAAACGCCCTATACAGACACGACAGTGCCGTTGCCACGGAAGAGATGGATGCTTGGTTCGTGCCTCCTGCCGCCTTAAATCCCCCCCTCGCTTCACCGAGTGATCCCACCCAGATAACAATTTGATAGCAAATTGTCGCCAAATTGGCATCAAATTCGGTCAAAACTTGGTGACAAATCCGGTGCCATCTGTGTCCGCAATAAGCTCATGTTTTGCCAGCAAAACCTGTGAACATAACCTGACAGCAAATTGATGGCAAAAACCGAGCAAAGCTTGCTGACATGACTTGATGTCAAATTGACGGCAGAAATCGAGCAAGATCTGCGCAGGGCAATCTGACGCCAGATTGGCAGCAAAAACTGAAAATCTGCAGCTTTTAGCCATTTATATAAAATGATAATTTATAAATGGATTTAAAATCTCAATCCTAAATAGCAAAGTGACAATAAATTTTCGTCATGAAATGATCAATTAGACATCCTAAGTTAGCTCTTATGAGACCCGCAAATGACGTCATATATTACATTCACGGAAAATCATTTTCTGATGTTCTTTTAACGGTAAAAATAAGACCAATTACAGTATTAATATATAATAATAACATATAATATTGTTGCGCTCCCCGATGGTCTCACTCTCACTCTCGCGCTCACTCACGCCCGAAATGAATACGCACTTGTAAGTAAAAGAACTTTAATAACAAGAACACGTAAAGGAGAATATTGTACAATAAGACAACTCGAATTAGTCGCGGATAACCAGCCGTCGGAGGAAACGTCCTCTCGGTACGACAGCACAGGACCAAATCTGTCATGGCGTCCGGAAAACATCCGATCGCGAGACTCAAGATGGCCGATCTCTCCCAAGATGTCCCCCGTTGTTTAACAACAACGCTTAGCAACGTTCTCCCGGAGACGAATACAGCAGATTCATGAATAACCGCCTTAGACGACCCGCAGGGACGCAACACTACTCCCTCTCTTCAAAATTGTCGTCCCGACAATTAATGAGGGCTCTTTCAAATTAAATGGGTTGATCGTTGTCCTCTTCTTCCAAGGCGTTGACTCCAGGGTGCCTTAATGACTTCCTGCTCTACCCTGAGCTGCTGCTACAGGTTACCGAGCGCCATTATTTATCGGCCCCAATCACACACCCTCCAGGAATATACAGGATACTGTCATCGAACCCGTTTGACAAGAATATCCAACGTCGACTCCAGGGCACAGAAACGGTTTCCTGCTCTACCCTGAGCTGCTGCTGCAGGTTACCGAGCACCGTTAAAATCCAGAACCCAATCGACTTTGATACATCTTGAAACTTCAGCAGCCGTCCCCCGTAGTTCGCCTTATTCTCGGAAATACTCAAAACTGCTGCATTTCCGCATCTCAAAAGGGAGCGAATCTTCGGACAAGAGGGGGGTATCTACCATGGACCCGACATCCTCAAAAGAGGACTCCTCAAGCCCCTGCCTCGGCATTCGCCCTAAGACCCGACGGAAAACCATGGCTCAAAAACCGCGGGTGAGGCAGTCTTCTATCAAAATAATGTCCAGACGGAGGAGGAGCTTCGGCCGTATTTGATCTCTTTGGGCAGAACTTTTCCCGGAACAAAAAGTTTTCGCTGGAAAATAAAACGTATTATACGCAGTATATATGAATTAATAAAAGCTTGATAAAATAAAAATACCAACATCCCTCCTCTCCGGGCAAAATTATCTCTCGAATTGGGCTCTGACCTAAACTAGTTCCCTACATTCCTGTCTATAAATGGAGCTAACCTATCCGCATGAACTACTTTTTTCCTATGTTTAGATGTTTTCTGAATACAGTACACTACATCATTAAGTTTTTTAACTATGAAGAAAGGTCCTTCCCAACTGCTTTGCAACTTCGGAGCTTTGCCTTTAACTCTTCGGGGATTATAAAACCAGACTTTCTGTCCCTCCTGAAATAGAAGTTCTCTAGTTTGACAGTCGTACCAATTCTTCACTCGAGAAGATCTTATATTCATTCTTTCTCTGACTCTAGAATGTATTTCCTTTAATTTTTCTCGCAAGGTTGTAACAAAATTTCCTATTGGAAGCGACTCCTCTTTTAGACACTTTGGAGGACTTTCTTGTATCAAATCCACAGGTAATCTTAGGTCTCGAGCAAAACATAACTCTGCAGGAGTCATTCCAGTAGTCTCATGTTTCGAAGATCTGTAGGCCAAAAGGAACATGGGAATCCACTGATCCCGTTGATCCTGAGAAATATATTTTGCCAAATAATCAATTATAGTCTGATGTTGCCGTTCGACCTGACCATCAGACTGAGGGTGTAAAGCGGTAGTTCGAGTTTTTCTAACACCAAGAAGTTGCATCAATTCCGAAAATAATTCCGATTCAAAATTTCTTCCCTGATCAGTGTGAATTCCTGCAGGTACTCCATATCTGGAGATAAATTGATTGACGAAAATCCCTGCCACTGTTCTTGCTCTAATATTTTTCAAGGGAAAAGCTTCCACCCATTTAGTGAAGCAATCTACGATGACAATCAAATATCGATTCCCAGATGAAGTCGTCGGAAGCGGACCAAGAATATCCATTTGAACTCTTTGGAAAGGATTCCCAACATTATAAATCTGCATTGGAGACTTTCCTTTTCCTATGGGCCCCTTTTTGGAAATACAAATTTCACATGACCTGCACCAATCCTCCACATCTTGTTTACAAGTCGCCCAATAAAAGCGTTTGCGAACTTTCTCCAGAGTTTTATTTACTCCAAAATGCCCTCCCGATGGAGAATCATGCACTTCTTCCAAAATTTCCTTCACTCGTTTACGAGGAACAATTAGTTGAAGAAAACTAGATTTCAAGTTCGGAGCTTCCCATTTTTTGTAAAGAATTTCATCTTGAAGAACTAAAGCATCCCAATACATCCAATATAGTTGAGCAGAAATACTTTGAGCCGCTAACTCAGAACGAGGTGGACGTATTCCTTCTTTCTTCCCTCGAAGAATGATTGCGATATCAGAATCTTCTTCCTGTTCTTTACGCCAGTTTCCCAAATCTTCCCTCGCAAGCATTATTCGAGCAATCATTTTTTCATTCTCAACTGCGTTTTTTTCCTCGACCTTAGTACAATATTTACATCCAAAAGTCTCACACAATCGTCTGGATAATCCATCGGCATTCTTGTGTGATTCTCCTCTTCGATGAACCACTTCAAAGTCATATTCTTGAAGTCTTTCCAACCAACGAGCCAGTTGTCCTTCTAAATCTTTAAAGGACATTAACCATTTCAAAGAAATATGGTCTGTGCGAATTAAAAATTTCCGACCTAAAAGATAATGACGGAAGAACTTAATAGCGTCAATAATCGCCAGCAATTCACGGCGAGTAACACAGTAGTTCCGTTCAGTCTTACTAAACACACGACTAAAGAAAGCAATAACTTTTTCTTTCCCTTCCTGTTTCTGAGATAATACCGCACTAATTCCAATATTTGAAGCATCCGTGTCTAACAAGAACTCACCTTCTTCTTTTGGAAAAGATAAGATCAAAGAAGAGGACAACATTTGTTTTAAGTTTTCAAAAGCATTTTCACAATCATCTCCCCAAACAAATTTAGTTTGATTTTCCGTAAGTGTAAATAGAGGTTTAGCGATTAAAGAAAAACCTTTTACGAATTTTCGATAATACGAGCAAAATCCGAGAAAACTTCGCAATTGCTTTTTCGTATGAGGCACCGGCCAATCTCTTACGGCAGCGATTTTTTCAGGATCCGTAGTAACGCCTTCTGCCGAAATTACATGCCCAAGATACTTTACACTTCTTTGAAATAAAACACATTTTTTGGGATTAATTTTTAAATTTGCTTCCCGTAATCGTAAAAATACAATTTTAAGATTTTCTAACATTTCATTAAAAGTTTTTCCGAAAATTATTATATCATCTAAGTAAACTAAACATTTCTTTGATAAAATTCCTTTTAAAACTTTTTCCATTAATCTCTCAAATGTAGCAGGGGCGTTACATAAACCGAAAGGCATTACTGTAAATTGCCATAATCCTCTGCCGATAGAGAAAGCCGTTTTCTCTTTGTCCTCTGGACGAATTTTTAATTGCCAATAACCACTTTTAAGATCAAGTGTAGAAAACCAAGCGTTACCTGAGAGCTGGTCTAGAATATCATCTATTCTAGGAAGGGGATACGAATCCTTTACCGTCACATTGTTTAATTTCCTATAATCCACACAGAATCTTAAAGTACCATCCTTCTTTCTCACCATTACGGCTGGAGAAATCCAAGCACTTTGTGATTCCTCTATAATTCCTTGCGTTTTCATATCTTCAAGAATTTTATCAACTTCCTCCCTTATGTGAATAGGAATACGACGAGGTACCTGTTTTATGGGGAGAGAGTCTTTCACATTTATCACATGTTGAACAACATTACAATTTCCAGCTACATTATCGTTAGAAAATACATCCTGATAATCATTAAGGAAAGTGGTAAAAATTTCTTTTTGAACTCCTCCTAAATTAATTGAATTTTTTTAAATAGTTCCTTTAAAATAAATGGGACTTTTTCAGAAGAATTATCAATACGAGAACACTGCAAAATTCTTTCCTCCTTAAATTTTGGCACATTGAAAGCAACATCAAAAATATTTTCCAAATTAATCTTTTTCAGAAAATCTACTCCTAACAAGCATCCATCATTAATTTCCGCTACGAACATTGGAATTTTTACAAAATATTTTCCTATCTCCACTTTCGAAAAAACTTTACATTTCACTAAAACCTTTTCTCCTGTTGGATATCTTAAATTATGTTTTTTTATCTCAATCCTTTCCATATTTTTTCCTATTAAGTTACTATTTAAAATAGAAACGTCAGAGCCCGTATCTATCCTAAAGGAACAATCTTTTCCATTTATTTTTCCAGAATAACAAAAATTACCTTGTTCAATTCTTTTAACATTACAATCTAAAAAACTGTGAACAATCGGGGTATTTTTTCCGCAAGTTGAACTCACCCCAAGAAGTTCAACTAATTCAAGTTTCCCTTTTCTTCAGGGCATTCAGAACGAAAATGTCCTTTCTTCCCGCAAGACCAACATTCTTTATTTCCCATATTAAAATTACTTTTATGCCACTTATTTCTCCGAGAATACTCATGCCTCTCCTTCTCATCTTTTCTCTTAATTCGCGCGTGGTTCCTCTCATCTCTCTCATTGCTTTTCTGAAAATTACCGGTATTCCACCTCCTTTCTTTCCTCCTTCCAAAATCTTCCTCTTGTATAATTTTTACCGCTTTAGCTCTTTCAATTGCTAAATTTAACGAAGTAATTCCTTCCAACTGAAGAGTACGTTTAACAAAATTGTCCGACAAAGTTGAGATAAATTGAGCACACGCGATTTTATCCCGAACTGCGTACGGGCATTCCGGATAAGCCAAACGGGATAATCTCTCTATCTCAGTACCAAAAGCTGCTAAATCTTCTCCAAATTTTTGTCTTCTATTTGTGAAAAGGGAATAATAATTTTGAGTTAAACTTCCCTCCCCGAAGAGAGAAGTTCAAGTTTCGATTTCAACTCCGACAAATTTAAATTTTCTATATTTTCGATCGTTTCTAATACCGTACGCGCTTTTCCCCGCAAACTAGCAGCTAACAGCATAGATTGTGTTGCATCATCCCACTTGTTCGCTCGCGCATTGAGAGAAAATTGAGAGAGAAACTCCCGCAGCGGTACTCTACCATCAAATGTATCGGGTTTCAATTTTATTCCCAACTCCGCGCGCATGTTAACCTCCCCCGCGTCTCCCGTGTTTCCGCCCTGCGAATTCCCGGCTCTTAAAATTGAGGGACTTAGCTCGTTGCCTTGTCGCAAGAGTTCATCTTCTAATTGCCGCAGCCTCGCCGTGAGCTCCGTCTCCCTCCGTGCCTGATCCTCGCGCATCTTTCGCATCTCCTCAAGTATTGTTCCAAGCGATGCTGTTTCCGGCGCAGACCTCACATCATCTGCAGATGGTGTCTCCGCCCTCGCTCGGGTTCTCCTTGGTGAATGTACCGTACTCATTGTTTATATCAGTGTCGATTTCAATCCCGGACGAGCCCCCAAAATGTTGCGCTCCCCGATGGTCTCACTCTCACTCTCGCGCTCACTCACGCCCGAAATGAATACGCACTTGTAAGTAAAAGAACTTTAATAACAAGAACACGTAAAGGAGAATATTGTACAATAAGACAACTCGAATTAGTCGCGGATAACCAGCCGTCGGAGGAAACGTCCTCTCGGTACGACAGCACAGGACCAAATCTGTCATGGCGTCCGGAAAACATCCGATCGCGAGACTCAAGATGGCCGATCTCTCCCAAGATGTCCCCCGTTGTTTAACAACAACGCTTAGCAACGTTCTCCCGGAGACGAATACAGCAGATTCATGAATAACCGCCTTAGACGACCCGCAGGGACGCAACAATATATTTAATATGTTAAAACATATAGGTAAATTTAAATAATTTAATTTATTATATTAAAGATATTTTCGGACAGAAATTGTCCAAATAAGTGAAAATCGAACAATTATTTGTCCGATTTTCCAAAAATCAGTTCAATATCCGAATTCCCTGTATGGGAATCGTTCAAAAATTGAACTGATAAAAATAGATGTATTACAATATTATTAGCGGCATTTTGCAGACTTTATATACACTCATGACAAAAACTTGAATACGGGTATAGATCAAGAGACACGGTAGTGTCTCGCGCCAAATCACGCGAAGCCAAAGATCGCGCGTAGCGACAGCAAGGCACCCCGTGTATCTTCACGCGAGTCGATTAGTTGAGAGTACTTGAGATTGCAATAACCGCTGAATGGATCGAGTTTTTACTAGGCTTGATCGATAGCTTGAGTTTGATTTATATAAGCAAAGCATCTTTATTTTCGTTCTACATATAACATAAACGGAGATATTACGATGCAAAGTCCGAAACGGAAAATTTATGAGTAAGAAACGTGTTAGTCTCCTTGGTCGTCTCCGGACAAAAGTACAGTTCTCGTTTCTAACGCATCGCAGTAGCGGCGCTCATAGCTGACAGTACTGTGATATAATAAATATACCGATGGTAATATCTGTATACTCCGACTATATCGTTTGATATATCAAATATTATCCATATACCGACTACATCGTTTGATATGTCAAATATTATGTATAAAGATAAACAAAATGTGTATACATGTATATAATTTTATATATATAGTATTCCTAAAACATGTAGAGTAAAAAATGGAGACACTTTTCGTATCGTATATATATCGTGTATATATATATATATATATATATATATATATATATATATATATATGTGTATATATATATATATATATATATATATATATATATATATATATAAATATATATGTATCTATATATATATATATATATATATATATATATACAGGGTGGTCCATTTTAAAGGAGCCAGTCAAATATCTCGAAAAATATGGAAGATACGGAAAAAACGTTTCAGACAAAAGTTGTTTGGTTCGAAGGGGGACATAAGATGGTGCCATTGATGTGACCTTGGATAGTCATTTGAAGGTCACATGAAGGTCGCTTTCAATTTCTTAAATGGAAACCCCCATTTTTCATTGCATATTCTTATAACTTGTGTCGAGAGCTTTCCAAAACACTATAATAAAGTATTTTTTCATTAAGTACTTTTTGAGTTATTTTATATTTTAATCTGACATATTTTGATATAAAAAATAAAATATCTCGTAAAATATTTAGTTTTCGATAATCTTACCGTAATACTTTTATGTACAGAATAATGAGACAAATCAATTAGTGTAAAGAAAAAATAAATAATTGTTTAAAAAAATACATTGTAAATAATTACATACTTTTTCTCAAAAACAATTATTTTTTTTATGCTAATTGATTTGTCTCATTATTCTGTACATAAAAGTATTACGGTAAGATTATCGAAAACTAAATATTTTACAAGATATTTTATTTTTTATATCAAAATATGTCAGATTAAAATATAAAATAACTCAAAAAGTACTTAATGAAAAAATACTTTATTATAGTGTTTTGGAAAGCTCTCGATATAAGTTATAAGAATATGCAATGAAAAATGGGGGTTTCCATTTAAGAAATTGAAAGTGACCTTTATGTGACCTTCAAATGACTATCCAAGGTCACATCAATGGCACTATCTTATGTCCCCCTTCGAACCAAACAACTTTTGTCTGAAACATTTTTCCGTATCTTCCATATTTTTCGAGATATTTGACTGGCTCTTTTAAAATGGACCACCCTGTATATACATATATATATATATATATATATATATACACGATATATATACGATACGAAAAGTGTCTTCATTTTATATATATATATATATATATATATAATAACGTAGCTATCGAATAAATTTATTAGAAACTCGATTGTTCTATGTGTTATTATCTATTTAAGATTTCAACTCGGTTCGCGCGTGTACAAATTTATTAATTACATTAGACATTAGCAAAATCGTTATCTCTCGTTCTCTCTCGTTAATTCCTGCGTTCTTTCTCTTTCTCTTCTTTTCTCGCATATTACGCCGTTGTGCATGTGCGTGCGTGTATTCGTGCTTAGAGATGAGTAGGAATAATAATGCTATATTATATATATATATATATATATATATATATATATATAAACACATATATATACAGGGTGTTAGAAAAGTCCGGAAACGGTCAAATATCTCGTAAACAATGCATTTTATTAAAAAATGTTTCAGACAAAAGTTGTATAGTTTCGAGGGGGATATAAGGTGATGTCATTAATTTGACCTTGAATAGTTGCTTGAAGGTCACGTGAAGGTCACCTTCAATTTTTAAAATAGAACTGCCTACTTTTTATTGCATATTCTTGTAGCTTATCTCGAGAGCTTTTTAAAACACTATAATAAAGTATTTTTTCATTAAGTACCTTTTGAGTTATTTTATATTTTAATCTGACATATTTTCATATAAAAATTAAAATATCTCGTAAAATATTTAGTTTTCGATAATCTTACCGTAATACTTTTATGTTCAGAATAATGGGACAAATCAATTAGTATAAAAAAAATAATTGTTTTTAAGAAAATTATTTACAATGTATTTTTTTAAACAATTATTTTTTTTCTGCACTAATTGATTTGTCTCATTATTCTGTACATAAAAGTATTACGGTAAGATTATTGAAAACTGAATATTTTACGAAATATTTTATTTTTTATATCAAAATATGTCAGATTAAAATATTATATAAAATAACTCAAAAAGTACTTAATGAAAAAATACTTTATTATAGTGTTTTGGAAAGCTCTCGAGGTAAGCTACAAAAATATGTAATAAGAAATAGGGGTTCCCATTTAAAAGACGGAAGTTGACCTTCAAATGACCTTGAAAACTATTTTTAATGTCAAATCCAAGGTCAGTATTAGATAGCCCCCTTTGTTCCCTACAACTATTATCCGAGTCGTTTTCCTTCAAACGTTGATCCTGAAAAGTTATGAGGGTGGAACTTTTAAAATGGGACACCCTGTATACTAATATTGTCTAATATATTTTAATATTTTTATTATTTTTTACATTATATATTATTAGTATTATATATATTTTGTATTACATACATTTTTTTATTGTACATATATTTATTATGGTTTTCGCGGGATAAGAATAGAATAATATATTCTAGCGCTTCTGTTGTTGTGTTTTTGATAAGCGCAAAAAATCATATTTTTATTATAATAGATTTGATATTTCAATATGATATTGTATAATTGATGTTTCTTTCAGATTTGGAATTGAATAATTTCATATAACACAATTTCTCTCATAATTATATTGATATTAATCTATGCGCAGCATAGTTATTTATTGTTGCAGGCAGATTTAGAATGAAACAAATGTCTGAAGGGCAGATTATTTTAAGTATTCATGCATCTAATAAGTGGAGAGACGTGGTAGATACCGCAGCGTGGTGGATATTGCATTCTCTGAATCAGCGCTATTTTATGTTGCAACAGGTAATGTATACGACCCCCCCGACGGCACACTACCTTGCCGTGGTGGGGGGGGGGCTCCCCTCCGCTTGTTTAGAAGGGGTCTAAGAGTGTGCCAACCACCTCGGTTTAAGTATGTATGTGGTATTGTTTTATTTGTTTTGTTATAGCCCAAAACGGCTATAACCAAATTAGTATAATTATTAATTATTAAATATTATTTAACGTTTTCCGACTATAACTCGAAGCCGAGGAAGACGTATAAAGTTATGAGCGATATATCGCTGACAAAGCGAGCCACGCGCGGAGGCCACGCGATCGCGAGACTTGAAGAACGACGCGCCGGAAATGCAAGCAAAGAATATACGTAGCTTGCATCCGGGTTTTTTCTACCCGAAATCGAGCGACACGACCACCTATGGTCCTGTCGCTAAGCTATCCTCTCCGAAAACTAATCGAACAGGAGGTGATAAAACTATCTACCTCGAACGAGCGCTAGGCAGTCCTAATCACAAAATCACACGAAACAGTTATAATCATATAATTACATAGTGCGAATAAATTAACAATAGCAACCACGAGACAGACTAACGTAAACGATTTAATAATAAAGAACGTTCCAGTTGATCTTGCGACGGCAGCCGCGATATCAGGCACGCGAAGCAATTCTATACCACGATAAGCCGAGCTGAAGTGCGAGAAGAACAAGAAGATTTAAAGCCGATGTATAAGAATAAATGACTTTATTTCTACAACGACTACATAATTGTTGACACGGCGAGACGACCCTGCTCGATCCTGAGCTCCCTAGCTCCTAGTGGCTAACGATCCCAGAACAAACCCCGTGCCTCCACCGAGGGGCACAACAGTTTGTATGAGTGAGTGAGTCATGTGGGGGGTTCTTGGGGGGTTTACGGGGTTTTGTGGGGGGAGTGTGGGGATTTTGTGGGCTGGGTGGGTGGGATTGGGGTACGTGGATTGGGTCGGATTAACGCTTTCACGAGTTGGTCCCACATCGTTGTACTTGTGTCAGTACCAGATTTCGCGTACCCGATATAGTATCCTGCCGACCAACTTACAACACCAGCTAATGAATAGATTTTTTTCTTTATTTCGACAATTTTCGTAATTGAATTAAGTGTATGACGAAGATCTTTGTTCTTGGTCGTATACCTGTCATCAGTTACAACAGTTGTATCGATGATCACGTGCGGCCCATATTCGATTTCATCCTTAATGAGTGTTTTACATTTTTGACATGTCCGTTTTGTTTCATCTATTGCCTGTTGCATGAAACCGAAACCTTGACACAGTATTAAGTCAACATTGATGCTGAGAGTAATGTTTTGCGAGTCAAAGTTATATTCGCATTGGCAAAGAACTTTTGTTTTGTGACTTGGTATATCACTAACAAGAACATATTGAGCTAAATAAGCTACGTTACACTCAGTATCCATTCGTTTCATTGTGAACGATTCCATTTTGAACAGTCCCATTTTGGAAAGTATGTCCGCTCTTTCTCGGTAATCGACCGTCGTGAGTTTCTGCTTGCCTGTTAGTATTTTCAAAGCTAATTATATGGTCTGATTGGTAGATTTTTCGAGTATTTTGCAATAGACTCGATTTGATGCCATTGCGCTCATGATCACTTGAAAGAGCGAATCGAACGCACAAGTTTTCTGTAAATTGAGCCTAAGCTTTCCCATAATTACAGGTTCGCAAAACAAGTCGTTTTTAAATGCTGGAAGCCTCGAGACTTTTGTATCTTTAATATATTCCCATTCTGGGCATGTATCCAAATATAAAGGTTTTGCCCTTTTCTTGATCGGGGATTCTTTTGGCTCAGCGATTCTCTTCGATTCCTTTTCGGCTTTTCCACGCCAATCCTCACACGTATTCCAAATGTTGCAATCATTAGCTGCACTCGATTGGATCTTTGTCACCCATGAAGAGATCACTTATCAAACTGTCCTCAGCATTGGTCTCGTTGATCAAATTCGATACATTTTTACTGGAGCTTTCTGTCCATTTTAGCTCTCCATGTTCAATTGGAGGAATTTTGCTATCATCGTGCGGTATGTTCATTCCATTACCATGTTTGGTGTTTCTAATATCTCTGTGTGACTCGTTATCAGATGTTATTTCCATCTCACTGACTGTAGAATTGAATTCGGATCCTCGAGAATTTTGGATGCCTGATTCAGATTTATTAGTTATCTTTTTGCCTTTTAAATCTCTTTCCTCTATTGATGGCAGATCTTGTTCATTAGAAGCTAATTTTACTTTGTTATCAAGATAGTCCAAATGATGGAGAACAAACTTATCAATGCGCATTGGCAATTTAATGTCACACTCACGGCGTTTCAAATCGGCAAACTCTGACTCGACCGATGAGGACGTTGCTATTATTGAACTTTTTTCGAAATAACATCGCATAATGCCGGTTCAATGCGGCAGATACGGAATTAATTGCTTTTTCAGGCAACGAGCAAAATCAGGATTGAAACACACGTTACTTATACTATCATTTTTCGATCTTCTGCCAATATCTTCCGCATTACAGTATATTGTGTTTGCCCACATCTGTCAGTCTGTATCAATGGCGTCGTCTTCTGCATCGCTACTTTCGCTAACTTCATCCTCATTAGCTTCTTTGGCATTATCTTCAATCTCACTCAAAGGAATTCCTTGAATTGTCTTATTGAGAGCTTGGATACGTATTTCAGCTGGCACTGGCACTCCATCGCTCGTGTTGCCGATCGATTCACTTAATGATACGGCCAGCACTGATTCGATAAAATAGGTTAACATCTCGAAATCTCGCATTTGATATGCTTGGGAAATACACGTATAAAGAATTGTCTTGCTGCGCTTAATTTTCTGTCAAAGCATTTCCATCGAGACACCATGACAATAAAGTGACATATCGAGCCTTATATATGACGCTGGTATCACGGGAGAATCTTGTACAACAGCATTGTAGCATTTTTGTAAATAATCTGGTAAATTGTTACATCTGCCAAATATTTCCGCAACGGCATTTACTAAAGAACGCCCAAAGTCACATATGACTATAGGGGGCCGGGGCACGAGAAGCCTTCACTTGCGCACAGTACAATTGGACACATTGCAATTGCACACTGTGATATTAGACACATAAAGTTGCGCACCGTTCGATTGGACACATTTCAATTGCGCACAATCCGTTTGGACACATTTCATTTGCGCACCGTTCAATTGGACACGTTGTTTTTGGACACAACACATATTTTTGTATAATTTGGAATACATACACACGCATGTATGCATGTATAATTTTGAAATTTTTTGAAATTTATTATTAACTTTATTTGGTAAATAAACGTTTGTTACAGTTCGTTTACACACAGTTCCTTTGCACACAGTCCTTTTGCGCACAGTTCTTTTGCGCACATTTCTTTTGCGCACATTTCTTTTGCGCACATTTCTTTTGCGCACATTTCTTTTGCGCACAGTTCGTTTGCACACTTTCCCATCCACACTACAATTATAGGGATCTCGTTTCGCGTTGTAAAGTATATGCGTGGACACAGTGGGTTCCGCCCCCCCCCCTACGGGGGGGCTCCACTTCCGGAAGATATAACCTAACCCAAACCTATTTCTGATTTAAAACTAAAATTTATGTGCGCAAATGAACTGTGCGCGAAAGAAATGTGCGCAAACGAAATGTGTGTAAACGAACTGTAACAAACGTTTATTTACCAGATAAAGTTAATAATAAATGTCAAAAAATTTCAAAATTATACATGCGTGTGTATGTATTTCAAATTATACAAAAACATGTGTTGTGTCCAAAAACAACGTGTCCAATTGAACGGTGCGCAAATGAAATGTGTCCAAACAAACTGTGCGCAAATGAAATGTGTCCAATCGAACGGTGCGCAACTTTATGTGTCTAATATCACAGTGTGCAATTGCAACGTGTTCAATTGTACTGTGCGCAAGTGAGCCTCTCCCAAAAACTGGTACGCTATCTTCTTTAGTTATCACCATGCATTGGTATAGAAACACGTGTGGTTCGTGTTTCGTTGCCCGTTTCGCTATACCTCCCGTTGCATCGATCGTTAGAACAGCACTTGGATGTTTTTTGCACCGAGCAGTATAGATTTGCTGCTGTTCCGGCGACCAATATATACAATAAAATTTTAGTAAACTAATGCTGTGGATAGAACCCGCATACTTTGCGTAGAGTAGCAGCATTCGGCACGATTGGCAGATTTTTTCCTCCAAACTTCTTCATACATTTTGCCTCGTCTCACTGGAAAGTGTGTAACGGTTCACCTTTCCCGTACGCCGCGGATCAAGGCTCGCCGGTGCCAGGATTCGGGAGAAGGGGGAAACTCCAACTTACTTTACCTCGGTATAAGCGGTTTAAACGAGTCTGTTTATTCAAGCGGTTATTATAAAAGATATTTAACACTGAAAACTATGCGCGAAGCAATCATGCGGGAACGGTTTTTACAGAGTTTCGCGTGAGCTGTTGTTATTCACAATCTGACATGCAAGAGCGGTGCGTACAGACATTCGCGTGTGGCTGGTGCGCGTGGAGCTCGGGAGGTGAGCGTCGCTCAAGCGGCCGTGTTCTGCAATCGCCGGGTTCGCATGCAAATAAACTATGATTATTCTTTGTGGTACAGTACAGATCTTAAACACTATGGGGTGTCGCGTGGCCTTCAACGTAATTCCAACTGCCTGACTGCCTTATCCTCAAAAGGACGGGGCGTCGGCGTTCTCGGCGTTCTATCCTTAAAAGGACTGACGCTCCTTAGTAGTCTGAAGGCCGTGTGTGAGGGTGGAATCGGCGCGACACTGGCGGGAATCCTAATGTCTAATTAACTCTACAGTTAGAATGCGCGGTATATACAGTGCGGTCTTACAATACGAACAGGTCGCGGTATTTACGAACGCGGTCTTACAATATGAACAGGTCGCGGTATATACAACGGTGCTAGAGTCTATCAGGAGCGGTCTTACTGGTTACGGTATATGTACAACGGTCTTACAATAGAGCAGGTCGCGATATTTATACGGAAAGATACACGGAGACCAAAGTGGTCTTACGGTGGAAACGGTCGCGGTATATACGAACGGCCGTCCAGGTTGAACGGTTCGGGGGCGCGGTACGGTCTTATGAACTAGGAGTGCGCCATCCCAGCAACCGGGAAGCCCAGCATAACCACGGGTAGCCCGTGTCCTGGTTTAACGCGAAGGATCGAGAATGCGCCGTCCCAGCAACCGGGAAGCCCGGCATAACCACGGGTAGCCCGTGACCTGGTTTAACGCGGGGTAGGATGCGCCGTCCCAGCAACCGGGAAGCCCGGTATAACCACGGGTAGCCCGTGACCTGGTGTAACGCTAGGTATCAGGGTGCGCCGTCCCAGCAACCGGGTAACCCGGCGTAACTACGGGTAGCCCGCAGCCTGGTGTAACGCGGTATAGGTTTCGGATCAGGAGTTGTACGAGGTAGGACTCGGGATCGGGAACTGGTAATGCTACGCTCGCCGGAGCGCCTTATATACCGGCGGCCGGCCTCCCACTCACGCGAGTTGGTGCGTGGTGGGGCGGCCCCACGGTGGGGCCGCGACACGGGTGTGGGAGCTTAGGGGCGCCATTGGCGCCGAGCCTCAGAATTGCGGGCGGCTGGTCGAGCCGCGAGGCTGGTAACGGTATCGTTACAAGTGATTGCACCTTTCCGTTGTTCTATCAATTGATTGGCTACTTTTTTACGACGTTTGCCTCTCAATTGTCTTTTTTTTTTACCTATGTGAAGATGAGATCGAATATTTTCTATGCGACATGAAAATATCACGTCAATGTCTCTCGTCGGCGCATTCTGCAATCGACCGGTTATTTTAGCTTTGCACTCGGTGCAATAACCAATAAACTTTGCGTAGATTTTGCAGTCACAGATGGAGTAACCAAATTGTTTTTAAAAGAAAATGCACAGTCCACCGATCCATGCTGCTGGCATATTCGTTCAACGATGACATCGGCTCACCCTTCTTGCAATTTCCAGTAAATTCGTCCACCAGAAACTTTTTTTTTGTCTAATTTCCAACCATTTTTGAGCAGACAGAATTAATCTTATTTTCTTAGAATATGCACTCTCCGATAAGTTGCAACTCGAATTGATATTTGAATTAGAATTGTTACTAATGTCTCCTTCTGGATCGATTTTATGTATCGTCGCAATTAATGTCCTGAATCCATTGCGATTCTCATTGACAATCGTATATACGTGACGTGATTCAATATATGAACTACGTAACGCCATACGATTAGCAACGAGGCGATGAACTAGATTCGACGGAAGTAAGATTCTGCTGTTAACATTAAGAGTTCGGCAATCATCCTGCAGCAAAATCTCTTCTAATATAAGTTTGTCGTAAGGCATTCTGTTAACGTACAATATATTCAATCTAAACTCCGAGATAATATTTTCTACATATACTTTTAGAGAAAATCAAAAATTTTTTTATCACAAATCAAGGCGAAAAAACGTGTATGACGATACGAATGAAGATATAATATATACGAAGCAAAAGAGTTGTTTTGTAATTATGTCAAAACTAGATTTCTGAAACCTCTCGGTATTGGTAAAATTTCACGAATTTTAGACGGGATTCCTGAGAGTACCTTTTCTTTTGCGATAGCCAATAGAAAAAAAGAAGAAGTAAATGGTAGTAAGTAATCATATGAAGAAATAATGATTTCTATAAAGAGCAACCGCAAGTTTCGCCCGTTTGGTGGATCCCACGGAATGAATTGAATTGTGGTCTAAATGATAACTAATGAAGATATATTAATCTGAAAAAAATTTCAAATTGAGCATAGAAACGGTTTCGAAGATATGAAGAGTCAAAGTTTTCGAAATCGGTAAGCAAATCCAATAGTACGGTATAGACGAGAATATCATATTGAATTTCACATGTAACGCGGTCACCTCGCTCGACGCTCGGATCGGCTCGTCGGTGTCCGGGTTCGAGAGGAGGGGAGACTCAAGCTTACGAGACACAGTATAGGTAGAAAAGATAGTTTATTCAGTGAGAGAGAAAGATAGATACAGCGTGCAGGGTCTGGCGATAACGTGCAGTGAATACGGCCGCTGGTAACAGGATTTGCGGAGTGCAACGCGGGGACGCAAAGCGGAGGGCGCAAGGCGGCGAGAAGCGCCAGACAGGTGCGGCGTGCAATCGTTCTCGGTTTTATTTACATGCGACTACGGCGCGGTTAGAGCTAGCGGACTTATTACGAACAGGCCTTATAACTAGCGGACTTAGTAATAGGCAGGTCTTATTACTAGCAGGTCTTAAGACTAGGATGCGGTTATAACTAGCGGACTTAGTACTTACAGGTCTTATTACTAGCAGGCCTTAAGACTTCCCCTCCGATGGTGCACCACCTTGTCGTGGTGGAGGGGCTCCCCTTCCATTTTTGGAAGGGGTCTAAGAGTGCACCAAACAACTCGATCGTCGTGTGAATGGGTATTGTTTTTATTTATTTTGGGTGAATGGTGTGGAATGGTTTGGGGTATTGTGGGGGGTTATCGGGGGGTTTTTGGGGGTTTTCTGGGGGATTGTGTGGGCTTGAGGGGGGTGAGTGCGGGTATGGGTGTGTATCGGGGAAGGGTGGGGTGGGTTGGGGTTTTATGGGTAAGGGGGGTGGGGTGTGTGTCTGGGGTGGGGATGTGGGATCGAGTGGGGTGGTGAGGTAGGTAACCTCAGTAAAAAATCCCGGGCAGGTCGGGCTCGTCAGGCGTGGTGAAGCCAACCGACCTAGGTGAAGGAAACACCGAAATCAAACCATCTTTCTTGATACAAAATGGAAGGTACAAGTAAAGATAAGAAGATCCGAAGCGGGCTTCGGATCCCGCAGCGACCGGCGTGGGGGGGATACAGTCCCGATTCCCCCCTCGTCGTCATCATACGACGGGCCACCAGGGGTGTTGCCGACGAGCGCCCCTGGCGAGCGTACTATCGCCGTGAATAGAGAGGTGAGGGTAGTCGCGCGGAGGGTCGACCGGCCGGGCCCGGCTTCATCTAAGTCGAAGCTCTGGTCGCGTTAGGTCTCGGCCGCGAGGGCGCATCTCTATAACCGGGGCGAAGCGGGTCGGGGCAAGAGCCTCACCCGCTCGGACGAGAGGGCGGAGGATTCGTCACGGGGGGGTAGTAAACGTACCACCCCCGTCTCCTCCTCAAGGGCCTCGCTGGTCAGCGAGGACACTGAGGAGTACGCGTCTCCCGATGGGGATGACGCTATGGGAGAGGACGACCTCCCAAAGAAAAGGAGACGAGGAAGACCGCCCACCACGGGTGAGTTTGTCGGCCTCCGCGAGAAGCGCGAGGGGCAGGCCGCCCTCAAGAAGGAGACGGAGAGGGAGCGAGGGGCCAGGAAGGCCCTATCGGAGGACGCTCCCCTCCCTACGCCTAGTAGGGACCTACCGGCCTACGAGGCACAGTGCGCCGACGAGGTGGGACAGGCTCCCACCCCGGACATTGCGGCGCGCAGCCTGGAGCAGGCGGCGGCCATAGACCGGATAGCCGCCTGCTCCGGGAATCTAAAGGGCTCTCTCCAGAGGAAGCTGAGGGAGGCCGCGGCCCTGGTGAGGGTGGCGTCCAGCACCTTGGCGGAGAGAGCCCAACGGATTGAAGGGGAAGGAGAGCTCGCGGCTCTCCGTAGGGACATGAAGTCCCTCGGAGACCGCAATGCGGACCTCCAAAAGGAGGTCCGTGAGCTCAGAGGGGAGTTGGAGGCGGTCCGACGCGCCAAACCTTTCCTTCAGTTGGCCCTCTCCGGCTCGCCCGAGAAGTCCCCCCGCAAAAAGCGGGGAGTGCCTCGGGTGAAGTCGGTGGAGGTGCTGGATGCTCCAGTGAGGGTGGAGCACCCGGCCGGGGGGAAGGGACAGAGGTCCCCAACGTTGAGTAAGGGGGGTACGGGACCTGTGTCCCCAACGTATCCTGGGGGGGTCAAGGGACAAGGGTCCCCAACGTCCTCAGGGGGGGGGGGGAGGGACTTAGGTCCCCAACGTTGGCGGGTGGCCGGGGTAATGCGGCGATGAGGCCCCCTTTGAGGGGCACCTCTGCGCCGCTCCCCGAGAGCTACCCGCCGGGAGTCGTCGGCGAGGGTGAGCGAGCTTGGTACGATTGGTATACCGAGCAAATCGCTGCCCTCGTCGACTTACGGGCGGCGATAGGCCGGGGCGGACCACATAGGCCCGCTTCGACGGCCGGCCGCCCGCTCGGGGGGGCTTTCCCACCTCTGCCCCCTGCCGGCGCCTCGGCGCCGGGACAGGGGAAGAAGAGGAGGAAGAAGAAAGGGGGACGTGGTGCGGGAGAAGAGGGAAGCACGAGGCCCCCACCCACTGTTCCGCGTGGCGCGCCGGCGGGGGCGGGAGGACGGGCAAAAATACCGCCTCCCGATGCCACTCGACCGGCTCCACGGGACCAAGGGCTCCCCCCCCCCGGCCCTGCATGCCTCTAGCCAGGATGAATCCTGGTCGAAGGTCGTGGGGCGGAGGGAGCGGACGGCTCGGGCGAAAGCCGCACAAGCGGCCCAACCACCGGCCGGGAAGGGTGCCGCAAGGGCGGCGCCGTCCACCCAGCGCGCTGGGGGACGGCAGCAGCCTAAGAGGGGACGCCTCAAGGCGTAGAGCGCCCCGATCGGCAGCGGTTACCATAACCTGCGCCGACGGGGCGTACCAAGAGACCATGACCAGGGCCCGGAGGGAGATCGACCTCCCGAAATTGGGAATAGACTCCCTCCGGGTCCGTGAGGCCGCCACGGGGGCCATGGTTGTGGAGCTCACGGGGTCGGGCGAGAAAAATGGGCCAACGGCGACACAGAGGGCTGATGCCCTCTACGCCGACATCCGCCGTGTGTTTGCCGGCGACGAGGGGGTCCGTCTCGTCCGGCCTATTAGAAAGGCGGAGCTGAGGCTCCGTGGCCTCGACCGATCCCTCGCGGCCGCCGATATCGCGGCGGCCGTCTCTGGGGCGGGGGGCTGCGAGGCGGCGGATGTGCGGGTTGGGGATGTTAAGTTCCCAACCCGCGGCCTGGGCACTGTCTGGGTACAGTGCCCATTGAGGGCCGCTAATAAAATAGCGGCAGCCCGGGCCATCCAAATAGGATGGTCCCGGACACAAGCGGAGCTGCTGGACAAGCGCCCGCTCCAATGCTTCAGATGCTTGCAGAAAGGGCACGTCCAGCAGCACTGCAGCAGCCCCATCGATCGCCGGGGTTGCTGCTATAGATGCGGCGGACCGGGGCACCTGGCGCGTAATTGCGCCGAAAAAGTCAGCTGCGCGGGACTTGGTCGTCCGGCCGATCATAGGGTGGGTAGTGCCAAGTGCACCCCCCCCCTAAAAGGCGACCAAACAAACGGCGGGAGGCTCTCCCGGCGACAGGGGCCGCGAAAGTGCCTCGGCCAGTTAGTCTGGCCGAGATCACCGCGGCGTCCTCCGACACCCGCAAGCGCGGGGCGGAGAATAGGGGGACCCCGACGAAGGCCCCCAAGGAAAAAAGGACCCCGAGGGCCCGGCCTTCAGCCGCCACACCCCCCGCTTCCTTAGCGGAGGTAGTGATGGCGGAACCCGGGGGCAAATAAACAAATGCCCCTGGGTATACTGCAGGCCAATCTGAACCACGCTCGCCGGGCGCAGGATCTCTTCCTGCATAGCCTGGCTGAGCGTGGTTTCGGATTGGGGATCGCGGCGGAGCCATACCAAGTTCCGGAAGCCGGTCCATGTTGGATTGGCAACCGGACAGGCTCCGTCGCGATCACGTGGAGGAGTGACCCCACATTCCCGCCTTGCACACCGGTTGAGGCCGGGGCGGGAGTTGTGGCGGTCAGATGGGGGCCCATCTCAGTGCTGGGGTGTTACATCTCCCCGAACGTGGGCCTCGCCCAGTATGAGGCGTTTTTGGACGGGGTGTCGGCCTGTTTCCGCCGACAGATGCCCCGTCCAATCATACTGGCCGGGGACTTCAACGCAAAATCGACGCGTTGGGGTTCCCGGTTCACAGACGCCAGGGGCGAGGCCCTGCAGGATTGGGCGGCGGCACTCGGCCTGTGTCTCATAAACACGGGGTCGAGGAGCACCCTAGTGCGGTGGGAGTCGGTCCCGGATCTGACATGGGCCACCCCCTCCGCCGCACGTATGATCATAAGTTGGCGGGTGGCGGAGTGCGAGACGCTCTCGGACCACCTCTATATAGAGGTGGTCCTTAACACCACCCGCCACTGGGTGCTCGGCCGCTCCCAAGACCGGGGAGATGCCCGGCCAAGGAGATGGGCCCTCAAAGTTGAGCCCGGACAGGCTGATCGCAGCCGTCCTCGCGGCAGACTGGCCGTGTCCCGGGGGGGAAGGGCAGGGGATTACCGAAGAGGTGAACTGGTTTCGGGGCGCGTTGCGCGATGCGTGCGACTTCGCAATGCCCCGAGCCAGCCACCGCCCGCGAAGGGCGGCGTACTGGTGGTGCGAGCAGATCGCCGAACTCAGGCGATTCTCCGTCGCAGCCAGGCGCCGCTTCACCCGGGCTCGGCGTCGCTCTGACGCCGAAAGGACGGCAGAGGCGTATGAGGGGTTCCGTACCGCTAGGAACGCCCTCAGCGCCGCGATCAGGCGGGCCAAGGCCAGAGCGTGGGATGAACTCCTGCGCTCCTTGGACGCAGACCCATGGGGGCGCCCATACAGGCTTGTCATGAACAAGCTTAGATCTTGGACGCCCCCGTGACGGAGTCCCTGGAACCCCAGGTCCTCGAAGGTGTGTTGGAGGCCCTCTTTCCATCAGAGGGCTCCCCCCTTCGACGCGGGTGGCTGCCAAAAGGCGGCCATCCCGTGGTCTGAGGACTTGGAGGTTTCAGAGGACGAGATGGCCGGTGTGATCCGTCGGTTGAGACTCCGGGGCAATAAGGCCCCGGGCCCCGATGGGATCCCCGGCCGGGTCTGGGTCCTGGCTTTGGCCCAACTGTCCGGGCGCCTGAGGCGGCTGTTTAACAGCTGCCTCAGGGAAGGTGTGTTCCCCCCGGCATGGGTGGGGGCCAGACTGGTCCTCATCCCGAAGGGGAGCAAACCCGGCAGCGTCCCTTCTGCCTACAGGCCAATATGCCTGTTGGACGAGGCGGGAAAGCTCTTGGAGAGAGTGTTGGCGAACCGCCTCGTCCAACACCTGTCCCGAGGAAGGATGGACCTCCACCGAGACCAGTATGGATTCCGCGGGGGGCGATCGACCGTGGACGCAATCTTGCGCGTGCGGTCCCTCGCGGAGTCCATCATGAAGAAGGGCAGGGTGGTGCTTGCGGTGTCCTTGGACATCCGCAACGCCTTCAACACCCTGCCCTGGAGTATGGTGGGGGTGGCCGCTAACACCTTTGGCCTCCCCCCCCTACATGGTGGAGGTCCTGAGGAGTTACTTCCGGGACAGGTGGCTAGAGTACCCTGACAACAGGGTACTCCTGCGCAGAAGGGACGTGTACTGCGGGGTTCCACAGGGGTCCGTGCTGGGCCCCACTCTGTGGAACCTCGCGTACAACAGGGTGCTGGGTATTGCTCTCCCCCCCGGCTGCAGCGTCGTCTGCTATGCGGATGACACTTTGCTGTTAGCCGGGGGAAAGAGCTGGGGGGACGCGGTTTCTGCCGCCAATGTCGGGGTAGCGTGTGTTGTCCGCGCAATCCGTGGCATGGACCTGCAGGTAGCGCCTCAAAAGACCGAGGCGCTATTCATGCATAAAAAAAGAGGGGGAAGCATGGGGCTCCCCCCGCCGAGGCCTATGTCACGGTAGGTGACATCCCCGTCCGAATGGGGGACCGATTAAGATACCTCGGTCTCTACCTGGACGCGGCTTGGAGTTTTGGCGGGCACTTTGAGCGCCTGGCCCCCAGGGCGGAGTCGGTGGCTATTAGCCTGAGCCGACTCTTGCCCAATCTTGGGGGCACGGATGGCCGAGTGCGCCGCCTATACGCGAACACCGTCCGGGCGGTGGCCTTTTACGGGTCACCGGTGTGGGCGGACGCCCTGATGACCAAAAGGCGCAGCAAGATGTTGCTGCGCCGAGTTTTTTGGAGGGTGGCCATCAGGGTTGTCCGCGGTTACAGGACGGTGTCGCACACGGCGGCCACATTATTGGCGGGGACGCCGGCCGTCGAGCTCTACGCCGATATGTACGCCCACGTGTATAGGCGTACGCGGGAGCTCGGCGGGCTAGGCGTGGCGTTGACCCTAAGGGTCAAGGCCGCTGTGAGACTCCAAGCCAGGCGACGCGCTTTGGGGAGGTGGGACGAACATCCGACCCCCGAGATACATCGGGGAGGCGCGTCGTCGAGGCCATCCGGCCCCATTTGGTCAAATGGGCTGATCGGGCCGGTGGCGAGATGTCGTACCGTGCGACGCAGGTGTTCACGGGCCATGGATGCTTCGGCTCATACCTGTGTCGCATCGGGAAAGAGGACAGCGCGCGCTGCCACCATTGCGGCGGGGACGAGGACACGGCGCAGCACACGCTGGAAATTTGTCCAGCGTGGGCGGAGGAGCGTCGTGTTCTCGTCCAAATAATAAGTCACCGACTTCTCGCTCTCGAGCATTGTAGCGGTCATGCTCGAGAGCGAGGAGTCCTGGAGGGCGGTCTCCTCCTTCTGTGAAGCAGTAATGCTGCAGAAGGAGGAGGCCGAAAGAGAGCGGGAGCGACTCCCCGGAGGACGCCGGGGAGCTCGCGGCCGAGGTGGGGCAGCCGGGAGAACCGGGGGGGGGGGGAGACGCGGGAAGAGCCCTTTACGGGCAGGACCCGCGGGCCCCTCACGACCCCTGGCCGTAGTGGCACGACACGCCATCGAGCCTCAAGGATCCCCCGGGGTGGGTTGACGGGGTCCGGGACCACATTGGCCCGCGGCGACTCCGGAGACCCGCCCCAGACAAGGGGGGGTGCGCGCGGGAGGAGGGGGCTGGGCCGTGATCGGACCCGGCCCCACAGAACTCCCCCCGCGTATGCGCAGGGTCCCGGCGAACCCGGGGACGTCCGCTGTTCCGTCGCGGACGTCTCATCTGTGGCCGGGCCCGGTGGTCGGAACCCAGGTGGGGTACCTGGACCCGGCCACGCCCTCCCCGGGATAACACCGGGAGGGAAGCGAGAGGGGCGGTGGTCCCCCTCTTGCTGATATGAGCTGAAGTCCCTATAACATACAGGGACACTGGGGGAGGGAAAACTCCTCCCCCAGAAGGCATGGCTCGTGGGCGGAGGGCCTCTCTGATGTAGTGCATATGCCAGTTTCCAGAGAAGCCCTCTGAAACGTCCGGGATAGGCCACCCGGAGGGGTTTTAGTGGGTAGTTCCCGGCCGTTTGATTAGGCCGGGGGTAGTCCCACATAACCCCGCCTCGAACCCCATCGAGGCGGGGTATGCGTAAAGGCATTTCCCCTCCGTTACAAAAAAAAGGCCTTAAGACTAGGATGCGGTTATAACTAGCGGACTTAGTACTAACAGGCTTACGAAAATCAGGTCTATTACTACAATATTCTGTAAAAATTAAAAAAAGAATTGGTAAAATCAGGACTCGAACGTGCAACGAGCAGCGTTCTAAGCCGCCGCCTTATCCTCTGCGCCACGCTGCTATCTGCTAACCTCTTTCGCTAATTCGGTATAGAAAGCGCACGAGAAATTTTTAATGCAAATTTCTCGCAAATGCTTGAGTATTGCGTCGTGCCACTAGTCCATGAATTAGTGGGAGGTTAGTACTAAAACATATTTAAAGTTGAGCGAAATCCGTGAGTGCACGTCTTGGCCCTCCCCTTGTTAGTATTTGATATCGTGCTTCTAATTATTTGAATATAATCCCTTTCCGTCATTTCTAATCGTTCCAACATGTCTTCAAAAGACATAATTATATTTTTTTTTTTAATTCTTGCATTTAATCTCATTTTTTTTGTATTGTTTTTATCATTTTTAGTTTTTTCATTTTCTTCTAATGGTTTGAGAATCATAATTTCTTTCATAACAAATATTGGAATATTGAATCGACATAAAAATTTATTTTTTCGACCTTTGTAACATGTTGGTTTATGCCGATGTATTTGCAGACGTATCAATGGATTTTTATCATCGTAAGCACATGAAATGTGCTTATCTATTCACTGTATTAACTTTTTATTGTCTTCTTCATCTTCGTCATCTTCATTTTCTTCGTCGTAAATCGGAGCTTCTTTGCAATATAAAAGATTGTGCGTATGAACTGTACCTCTTGCTTGAAATTCTCGCCTCTGAAAATAGTCAATCACATAATTTTCTTTAAATAGGCCATGCTCATTTTGTAATATGGACATAATCATATTGAATCTTTCTTCTATATATCTCTACACGTAACAGGATCTTCTCTTATCATCTTCGTTTTTTCTGCAATGTCCAAGTGTATTGCCTCATTTATGCTGATGTGTTTGTTTTCTTGTATTTTGTATAAAATTTTTAATAAATCTGCGTTTTTGTGCTCACACGCGGAAAGCGTAATGAACAATGTCGGAATACCACATTGTCTGATCATATTAAATAAATGTTTTTTTCTTGCTTTCCCAATACGAGGGTGACGATCGCACTTGTTTCAAAAATTTGTATCCATCGTCATGACGGATGGAATCGTTTAAAAATTTCGGATCTTTAATTCTTAACGCAGTTAAGTTATCATTTCTTTTCACTCTCCTTAAGCAAATATTTATGTTTGATATTACTGACTTTTCCAATTTCTGTTTAGCCATAAATAAAATTCTTGTAGGTTGTCATGATCTTCTATCTCTGTGCTTGCATTCAAATTTAATTCGTTGCGAGTATGTCAAGTTATTTTTCTTGTCTAAAATTTCTCCTCCAAAAATTTTTGGAAAGCACAATTCATCGGTATTTTCCGTTAAGTGCCAAGGGACTGGATATTTATCTTGTCCTGGAGCTATGATTTTAATATTTTCAGATATCTCCTGGTTCCTATCGACAATAAGAACTTCATCAATTGGTTCAAAATAATCTGATTCTTCTGAATCTGACATATTGTCGTGTTTTTCTACATCACACGGATTTTTTATATTATTGCAGCTATCGCGTTTATCATTATTATCGACAATAAATTCAAATTCAGCATTGAAGTTTTTATTATATTTTTTAAAAAATTCGTTATCAATATTTATATTGTTTTTTATATACAAAGGTGTCTTTTGTAAGTATTCTAAAACTTCACAAATTTTTGTTGGTTTTATGGTTTCGTACATGTAATCAGATTTGTGCTTCATGTGTCTTTTCAGCTTTATCTGAATAGTCGACATTTCATCAAAACTTCTAGGTAAAACATTTACCATTTCATTAATTTCAACTGGAATATTAACTATACTTCCTTTCAATGATAATTGAGGATTAATGGCATACGGTTGCAATGCTTTTATTTGCATGAATGGAATGTACGGTGACACCATTCGTTCTTCAACTGCAGTCAAGTTTGTTACAACTTTTGGCACATTTGGAAATTTTAAATCTGCATTTGATGCTGTTTTTGGAACATCTCCTAATGAAATATATTTTTTACATGTCTTGCAGACATATTCCGATGAGTTATTAACAATTTTGTTAATCAATTCATTAACCATCTTTGTGTCACTGAATTTATTTCTTATTTTGGTAATACTAAAACGTTTTACCGATTTTAAGAAAAACAAATTTTCACAACACACACATACTATATCTGGTCCCAGTTTTCTATTTTGTAAAAATTTCATTATCAATACATTATGATAATATTCTTCATCTTCGATGCCACTATTTATCTTGTTATGAACAGAATTAATATATTTTTCTCGATATCTAAAAAATCGTCCATTCTTAATAATTTCTTATTTTCAATGTTGCTTTTTCTTTCATTTGCGTTAAAGTTAGAATCTTCACTAAACGTCCGTAAAATTCTAATCCTATTTCTGTTTTTAATTTGTTCACTTATCCAATAACTTTTATCTTTTCTTATGACTTGTATTCTTTTTATATTTTTCTCTTTCTCCGATTCTCTGTATAACGGTTCTTCTCGAATGGTTTTTATTCTTTGTAAATTTTTGTTTCTCTCTATTTCTATATACGCCCGATTTTGACGTATTTGTATTATTCTCTGCAGATTTTTAGCTTTTTCGCTTTCTTTATACATAGGATTTTTACGTATTTGCATCAATCGTTGTCTATTCTTTTGTCTTTCGATTTCCTTATATGCCCGATTTTTTCGTATTTCTTCTATTTTTTGTAAATTTTTCTCATTTTCTTGTTTACTGTAAAAAGGATCTTTTCGCATGTCCCTCATTCTTTGTACGTTCTTTTCCTTTTCTTGTTTACTGTACGTTTGATTTTGACGTGTTTGTATTATTCTTTGTAAATTTCTTTCAGTTTCTTGTTTACTGTAAAAAGGATCTTTTCGCATGTCCCTCATTCTTTGTACGTTCTTTTCCTTTTCTTGTTTACTGTACGTTTGATTTTGACGTGTTTGTATTATTCTTTGTAAATTTCTTTCAGTTTCTTGTTTACTGTAAAAAAGATCTTTTCGCATGTCCCTCATTCTTTGTACGTTCTTTTCATTTTCTTGTTCTCTGTATAAAGGATCTTCTCGCATATTCCTTATTCTTTGTACGTTATTTTCCTTTTCTTGTTTACTGTACAAAACATCTTGTCGTATTCTTTTAAATCGTTTAATTTCTTTTTTTTTTCTTCGATGTGTATCTTGTTTTGTCTTATTATTTCAATCTCATATACAAATTCATTTTTCTTAGATCGCAATTTACGAATCCTGTTTCTATTATCATACTTTCTATTGATCTCACTCTTTTTATTTAGTTTTGGCATTTTAATAGCAAATGAAATAAATTTTTTAAGATGCTCTTTTTTTAGTTTATCTCTTTGTTATTCCTTTGTTATCACTCTTTATTCTTTTTCATTAATCTCCTAATCTCTCCTTTCTCTTAATATTACGTATTCGTTTCTCTTATAATCACGTCTGCTTCACGATACTTTATTTCTTCTTTCTGTTGTATTCTTTCTGCTTCCTTTATATCTTTCTCGTGCTTATTCTGTTTTATATTAATAGAAAAACATTTAGTTTTTATTAATAATTTAATCATATTTTTTAAAAAAATCATTAAATATAAAGAATACATTATAAATGCTGCTATCTTTTTATCTTTTTTTATATTCACTTTCCTTTTTCAATGAAAGAAATATATTTTTGTAAATTTCTATCATAATAATTAAAATTTTAAATATAAAGAATATGTTATAAACGCTGCTAGTTTTTTAAATCTTTTTTTATATTTACTTTCCTTTTTTAATGAAAGAAATATACTTTTATAAATTTCTATCATAATAATTAAAATTTTTTTACAATTTTGTTTTAATGATACTCTATTTATCTAAAAAAATTTAATACATGTATAATATCTTGAAAGGATCACGATTCATATGAAAAAAACGTTTTCGGTCAATTTGCTTGAATTTGTTTAAAAAGCTCTCAAGATAAGCTATAAAAATATGCAATCAAAAATGGGGGTTTCCGTTAAGAAATGTAAAGGTGACATTTACGTAACCTTGACTACGCTATTCAAATAATATAAATTTCTATCATAATAAATAAAATTTTTTTTACGATTTGTTTTAATGATACTTTATTTATCTAAAAAAATTTAATACATGTATAATATCTTGAAAGGATCACGATTCATATAAAAAAAAACGTTTTCGGTCAATTTGCTTGAATTTGTTTAAAAACTCTCAAGATAAGCTATAAAAATATGCAATCGAAAATAGGGGTATCCGTTAAGGAATGTAAAGGTGACATTTACGTAACCTTGACTACGCTATTCAAATAATAATAATATTGCTATGTAATGCATATAAAACCCTGCAACTTTTACATTGAACATTTTTTTCTAAAATGCGTATTTTTCGAAATATTAAGGGATTCTAATACTTCTTGTATACCAATATAATTCAGAAACTGGACATAGAAAGTTTTTGTAACTTTACATTTTTGATCAAAGACACTAAAACTATAAAATATCACAAAATCAAGCAAATTGATCGAAAATGTTTTTTTTATATAAATCATGCGAGGTTCTTTGCAAAAGTTAGAGCGTCTACATTAATTTCACTAAAAATTAAAAATTTTATAAAAAACGAATGCTTTCACCGATCCTCAACAAATTCAATACCAACGCTGCCACCTTTTTATCTTTTTTTATATTCACTTTCCTTTTTCAATGAAAGAAATATATTTTTGTAAATTTTTCTATAAAATTTTTTTTTCAACCAGCAAATAATGATACTCTATTTATGCAAAAAAATTTAATATAATATCTTAAAAGGACCACTATTCATATGAAAAAAAATTTTTTGGTCAATTTTCTTGAATTTGTTTAAAAATCTCTCAATATAAGCTAAGCTAAAAAAGAATCAAAAATGTGGGTTTCCGTTAAGACATGTCAAGATGATAGTTTAAGTAATCTTGACCACTATTCAAGGTCATAATAATATTGATATGTAATGCGTCACATAAAACCCTGCAACTTTCATATAGAACATTTTTTTTGAATGCGTATTTTTGGAAATATTTAACGATTCTTATATTTTTTGTATATCCGTGTAATTCGTGCGTGGTCCTTTGCAAAAATTTTAAAGAGTGTACGTTCATTTTACAAAACATAAAAAATTTTTTAAAAAGTGAATCTGAATTAAAATTATAAAAAATTATTTCTTTTACCGATTCTCATCAAATTTCTCACCGATTAATATTTTTTTTTTACCGGTTCTCACCAAATTCAATACGAACCATCTTTTAATAATACTCTATTTATTTAAAAAAATTTAACGTGATATCTTAAAATTTTTTAAAGTTAGAACGTATACATACATTTTTCAAAAAATTAAAATTATATAGTTTTTTAGATGCCTTTTCTTACTTTATCTCTTCTCTTCCATTTCTCTTTCGTTCAAGTTTACATTGTATTTCCCTGTCTCACTCATTCGTTTCTCATCCTCTTTTGTCCTTTGGTATCACTTCTTACTCTTTTTCTTTAATCTCCTTATCTCTCCTTTCTCTTAATATTACGTACTCGTTTTTCTTACAGTCACATCTGCTTCACGATATTTTATTTCTATTTCATGTGTGTTCTTTCTGCTTGCTCTATATCTTTCTCTTGCTTATTCTGTTTTATATTAATTAAAAAAATTACTTTTTTAAATAATTAAATCATATTTTATAAAAATCATTAAATATACATTATACGTTATAAACGCTGCTTACTTTCCTTTTTGAATAAAAGAAATATACCTTTATATAGCTACTTCGAAAATTTTGACAATTAGAAAGAAAATTGATAGAAAGTCATCTCAATAGCATTCCAATTGGAATTTTAAAATCGACTCGATTTAAACCTAATGTTAACTTTAGAAATTTTTTGGCAAGCCAAAATCGGTTAATATACACCTATATTTATAATGTTGAAAAATCACATTTCATCGATTCTTACCAAATTCAATACAAACCATCTTTTAATAATAATCTATCCATTTAAATAAATTTAAACCAATATTCTAAAATTTGCTAAAGTTAGAGCGTGTTGACATTTCCCAAAAAATTAAAATTTCATAAAAAATTAACCCTTTCGCCGATCCGCCAAATACAATATCAACAATCTTTTAATCATACTTACTTATTATTTTCTTTGGTGCAGTAAAGTGTAGTGCAGTTTCATGTAAACAGTTCAAATTATATTGTTCTCTCTCATTCGCTCTTTTCTCATCCACTTTTATCTCTTGTTATCACCGCTTTTTCTTTCCTGTAATCCCTTATTTCTCTTCTCTATCAGATTCTCTGTGATCCTAGTTTCTTTTTCCTGTTATGATGTTTTCTAAATTTTTATGATATAATATATAATTTTTTTTTTTAATGTTTTCTATTGCAGAACTAACTGTTCTACAAAAAATGTCAAGAGCTTATCGAAAAAATTGAATATCAAACATCATAAATCGATTTTGTTAATAATCTATATTGTTAATAAATTAAATTAATAGAGTACACTAATCTTTTTAACATCTATATTAAAATAATTTTTTTTATACTTTCATTTTCAGTAAAATTATATAATAATTATACAATAATTTTAAAAAAATTGTTTATTCTTTTTTCTAAATTTAATTTAGCAATTATATTTAATTTTGGTTGCTTTTATTGATAATTTTTCTTTTCTTATTCATTTTTTCTTCATTATCTTCATCGTGCTTTCTCAATTTTCTGTTATTGGTCACATCACTATTTTTCTTCTTGATATCTTCATCATAATCTTTGCCGTCTTTTCTACATTTGCAATTACTGGGTATTATTATATTTGTATTGGCATCCATATACCTTTCCTCTGGTTGCCCCTTTTCAAAATTTAATTTCTCTTTTTGCTCCTTTTCAAAATTTAAGACTGCATTTAACAAACAATAATCTTTTTAACACCTATTTTAAAATAATTTTTTTTATACTTTCATTTTCAGTAAAATTATATAATAATTATACAATAATTTTAAAAAAATTGTTTATTTTTTTTTCTAAATTTAATTTAACAATTATATTTAATTTTGGTTGCTTTTATTGATAATTTTTTTTTCTTATTCATTTTTTTTTATCCTCATCGTGCTTTCTAAATTTTCTGTTACTGGTCACATCACTATTTTTCTTCTTGATATCTTCGTCATAATCTTTGCCGTTCTTTCTACATTTGCAATTACTGGGTATTATTATATCACTTTTTGTAATGGCATCCATATACCTTTTCCTCTGGTTGCTCTTTTTCAAAATTTAATTTCTCTTCTTGCTCCTTTTCAAAATTTAAGACTGCATTTAACAATGATTCATCCAAACTTCTTTCCAACATTAAAATTTTTTTAACCATAAGCATTACTTTCATTTTCACTAACTTTCATAAATTATACATATATATATTATGTATGTATTATTTGTATAGTTATCTCTAAGAAAAAACATATTTATTTAAAAAAATATATATAATATTTAAAAAAATCATATATAAAAACATATATTACATATATTTCATATATAAAAACATATATTACAACAAATTATTCAAAAATCAATTAATAAATTAATTATTTTTAATTATCATTTTGGAATTCTTCCATTCCATTTGGTATTAAATAAATATTTCAAAGAGATTATAAATTACTATATAATTAACATATAATATTATATTATACGTTATAAACGCTGCTTACTTTCCTTTTTCAATTAAAGAAATATACCTTTATATAATTACTTAGAAAATATTGACAATTAAAAAGAAAATTGATAGAAAATCAGCTCAATAGCTTCCTAAGTGTAATTTTAAAATCGACTCGATTTAAACCTAATGTTAACTTTAGAAATTTTTTGCCAACCCAAATCGGTTAATATACGCTCATATTTATAATGTTGGAAAATTACACCTAGGATATTATAAAATATTTTTTCTAAATTCAAAAATTTATTTTTAAAAAAAATTTTTTTAAAACCGATCATCGGTCTTTACCAAATTCATCAAATTTAATACCAATTATTTTTTAATAATAATCTATCCATATAAAAAAAATTGCATTCGATATCTCAAAATTTGCGAAAGTTAAAAGATATACAGACATTTCTCACAAAATTCCAAAATCCAATAAAAGCAAAATGAACTCTTTCATCGATTCTCACCAAATTCAATACAAATCATCCTTTAATAATAATCTATACATGTAAAAGAATTTAACCCGATATTTTAAAATTTGCAATGGTTATAACGTGTACAGACATTTCTTAAAAAATTCTAAATTTTATAAAAAATTAAATCTCATCGATTCTCACCAAATTCAATACAAACCATTTTTTAATAATAATCTATCCATTTTAAAAAATTTAACCGGATATTTTAAAATTTGCGAAAGTTAGAGCGTGTTGACATTTCCCCAAAAAATTAAAATTTCATAAAAAATTAACCCTTTCGCCGATCCGCCAAATTCAATATCAACAATCAATTTTAATCATACTTACTTATTATCTTCTTTCGTGCAGTAAAGTGTAATGCAGTTTCGTGTAAATATTATATTGTCCTCTCTCAGTCGCTCTTTTCTCGTCTATTTCTATCTCTTGTTATTACCGTTTTTTCTTTGCTCTAATGTCTTGTTTCTCTTCTCTATCACGTTCTCTGTGATCCTTAGTTTCTTTTTCCTGTTATGATGTTTTCTATTTATGATATGATTTACAATTTTCTTCTTTTTTATGTTTTCTATTGCAGAACTAACTGTTCTAAAAAAATGTCAAGAGCTTATCGAAAAAATTGAATATCAAACATCATAAATCGATTTTGTTAATAATCGATATTGTTAATAAATTAAATTAATAGAGTACACTAATCTTTTAACACCTATTTTAGAATAATCTTTTTTATACTTTCATTTTCATTAAAATTATATAATAATTATACAATAATTTTAAAAAATTGTTTATTTTTTTCTAAATTTAACAATTATATCTAATTTTGGTTGCTTTCATTGATAATTTTTCTTTTCTTATTTATTTTTTCTTCATTATCTTCATCGTGCTTTCCAAATTTTCTGTTATTGATCACATCACTATTTTTCTTGATATCTTCATCATAATTTTTATCGTCCTTTCTACATTTGCAATTACTGGGTATTATTATATCACTTTTTGTACTGGCATACATTTGCAAATAACTGAGTATTATTATATCACTTTTTGTACTGGCATCCATATACCTTTCCTCTGGTTGCTCCTTTTCAAAATTTAATTTCTCTTCTTGCTCCTTTTCGAAATTTAAGACTGCATTTAATAATAATTCATCCAAACCGTCTTCCAACACTAAAATTTTTTTAACCATAAGCATTACTTTCACTTTCACTAACTTTCATAAATTATATATATATATATTATGTATGTATTATTTGTATAATTATCTCTAAAAAATATTTATTTAAAAAAATATATAATATTTAAAAAAATCATATATAAAAACATATATTACATATATTTCATATATAAAAACATATTACAACAAATTATTCAAAAATCAATTAATAAATTAATATTTTTTAATTACAATTTTTGAATTCTTCCATTTCGTTTGGTATTAAATAAATATTTCAAAAAGATTATAAATTACTATATAATTAACATATAATATTGACATATAATATGTGAAACCAGCAACGTAGATAGTCACTTAAAAAATTTTGACAATTAGAAAGAAAGTTGATCGAAAGTCAGCTCGATAACATCCCAACTGGGATTTTAAAATCGGCTCGATTTAAACCTAATATTAACTTTAGAAATTCTTTGGCAAGCCAAAATCAGGCTAATATATACTCATGTTTATAATGTTGGAAAATCATACCTCGGATATCACAAAATATTTTTTTCTAAATTCAAAAATTTATATTTTTAAAAAATTTTATAAAAACCGGATATCATTCTTCACCAAATTCAATACCAACCATCTAAGAATGATACTTTATTTATGTTAAAAAATTTAACTTGATATCTTAAAATTTGCGAAAATTAGAATGTGTACAAACATTTCTCAACAAAATTCAAAATTGTATTAAAAAAAGTTCTTTCATGAATCCTTATTAAAGTCAATATCAAATATCGTTTAATATTCATGTAAAAAAATTTAATCCAATATCTCAAATTTTCCGAAAGTTACAACGTGTACAGACATTTCTCAAGAAATTCAAAATTTTATAAAAACTAAACCCTTTCATCGATACTCACGATATTCAGTAGTAACTATCCTTTAATAATATTTTATCCATCTAAAAAAATTTAACCTGATATCTCAAAATTTGCGAAAGTTACAATGTATATAGACATTTCTCAACAAAATTAAAAATTTTATAAAAAATGAACTTTTTCATCGATTCTCACCAAATTCAATACCAACCATCTTTGAATGATACTCTATCCATGTAAAAAAAATATGTTAAAAAATTTAACTTGATATTTTAAATTTGTGAAAATTAGAATTTGTACAAACATTTTTCAACAAAATTCCAAATTTTATTAAAAAAAGTTCTGTCATGAATCCTTACTAAAGTCAATATCAAACATCGTTTAATAATATTCATTTCTATTCATGTAAAAAAATTTAATCCAAAAAGTTACAGCGTGTACAGACATTTCTCAAGAAATTCAAAATTTTATAAAAACTAAACCCTTTCATCGATACTCACCAAATTCAGTAGCAATTATCCTTTAATAATATTTTATCCATCTAAAAAAATTTAACCTGATATCTCAAAATTTGCGAAAGTTACAATGTATACAGACATTTCTCAAAAAATTAAATAGAGGAAAATGTTGTGAATAAAATAAAAATTAAAATGAATTCTTTCACCGATCCTCACTAAATTCAATATCAAACATCCTTTAATAACACTTCATTCATGTAAAAAAATTTAATACAATATCTCAAATTTTCTGAAAGTTACAGCGTGTAAAGACATTTCTCAAAAAATTCAAAATTTTATAAAAAATAAACTCTTTCATCGATACTCACCAAATTCAGTAGTAACTATCCTTTAATAATATTTTATCCATCTAAAAAAATTTAACCTGATATCTCAAAATTTGCGAAAGTTATAATGTATACAGACATTTCTCAAAAAATTAAAAATTTTATAAAAAATGAACCTTTTCATCGATTCTCACCAAATTCAATACCAACCATCTTTGAATGATACTCTATCCATATAAAAAAAATTAACCCGGTATCTCAAAAATTGCGGAAGTTAGAGGTTCTACAAAATATCGCGTACATACACACACGCACACGCACACGCTCACGCACACGCTCACGCACACGCTCACGCACACGCACACGCACACGCACACGCACACGCACACGCACACGCACACGCACACGCGCACACACACACACACATACACACACGCGCGCGCGCGCACACACACACACACAGACATTTTTTAGGAATATGATTTTTCGACGTTTTGGAACATTCTAAACACATTGGCATAGAAAACCCGAAAAAAAATTTTGTCACGAAAACAAAGCTTCCTCTATGAGGAAGCAATATTACTTAAACTTTCTTTAATTTAATCAGTTCTTTACCTTTATAACTGCTGTTATATCCTGCGCTACTCAATATGGTAAATATGTATTTAGATTAACGTATCCACCTCCAATGACTTTGACCTTGACATATGTTGTCAAGGTCACTGTCCTGAGTAACATCCAAGAGGTTTTAGCTGTCGCTCGTTGTTCGTTAAAAAGTTATCAACAAAAAAAGTTTGAGAAATATAGCAATTATTTTAAGTATTCAAATGTGAAAATAATACATGTGTAAACAAAGAAAAGTTATTTAAAAAAGTAAATCGTTGATATTTTGAAGAGTCTTTTTATTAAAACAGAAAATAGTTGCTTCGGTCCAAAACGAAATTTGTAATTTTTCTGTTTCACATGGGTTTTCGACTTTCCACACGGAGCAAGGTCTATCCTACATCCCCCTTCCCCCCCGGTCCTTTGGCTTGAAACAAGCCGAAAGTATATGCGCTGTAAAGTATATGCGTGAACGCAGTAGGTTCCGCCCTCTCCCCTTCGGGGATCTTCACTTCCGGAAGATATAACCTAACTCAAATATATTTTTAATTTAAAATTAAAATTTGGTTTGGGTTAGGTTATATCTTCCAGAAGTGGAGCCCCCCTGTAAGGGGGGGGGGGCGGAACCCACTGCGTCCACGCATACACTTTCCAATCCACACAAGAATCGTGGGATAGATCTCGCTTTGCGTAGAAAGTTGAACATATGTCAAGGTCAAAGTCATTGAAGGTGGGTACGTTAATATAAATATTTATCTTCTTTTGTTAATAACTTTTTAATAAACAACGAGCGACGGCTAAAACCTCTTGGATGTTACTCAGGACAGTGACCTTGACAACATATGTCAAGGTCAAAGTCATTGGAGGTTGGTACGTTAATCTAAATATTTACCTTCAATATTTTGGATTTATATATACATTTATCATTAATTTCCCAGATTTATAAAACAAACAGGTTATAAATTTTAAATGCAAACTTTAATAATAGCTGCTATAATATTATAACAATAGTTACTATTAATATTAAATAATTAACTTATATTTATTTCAATACTTACTTAAGAAACGCAGTCGATTTTTGCACTAAAGTAGCTAAGTACACAATGATGAAAGCAATAAAAATTATGCCAAACGAAGTGATAAATCTCGTAGTAACATAGTTTGTACTAAACATAGTAACTCCATGATTCATTTGTTCATAAAAGTTGAGGATCGAATACAAGAAGAAATCGTAGTTACAACGTGACAACATGGCGGAGTACACGGTGGAAGGTGTACAGCGCGATGTAAGTATTTTATAATACAAGAATAAAAAATATTCTTCATTTTTAAAATTTCATTTTTTTTTCCAGATATCTATGGAGGACATAATAGTGGAGATAGAATTAATGGTGGGCGCGCCGGCTGATGTGTCGCTAGCGCGCAGGCTGGCGAGAAGGTTTACACGCAGGATGGCGCGCAGGTTTACACACAAGCTGGCGCGCAGGCTTATACGCAGACTGGCGCCCCAGTCGGCATCAGCACATCAACTAGCGTTCCCGTTAACCCTGGCGTGGAGTGCGTGGATGCCCAGATCCGAAGCCTGGACCTGGACGGCCTGGACCTATTGAACAAAGGCCTAAATCTGTTGAACAAGGGCCCACTGGAAACCAGCAGGAGCATCCTGCCGGAGATGCTTTATGTAAGTAATCATAATCTTTTTAAACTCTTTTTTATTATTAACAAATACAATCATCAAGTGTAACGAGAAAAGTATTTGCGGTGAAGTGAGGGGGGATTTAAGGCGGCAGAAGGCACGAATCAAGCAACCAACCCTCCCGTGGCAGCGGCACTGTCGTATCTGTGTAGGGCAGTGCTCGGAGATAGTTGCCCTTTTCGGGCCGATATGTGAAGCGACGCCTACGGTCCCCCCACTACCGCTCGAGGCTCGACGGCCGAGCCGCCGATCGCGCGCGTAACACTATGCCTCAGGAGCGTCCCGAAAAAATATGCTGAGATTGTACCTGTCGTCAAATCGTTGTTTAAATTTGCTTTGCCAGATAATTTGTCTATTAGTAATATATTATATATGTTATAGTAATATACAGGGTGAATTTTTTAACTTGAAACTGTAAAATATCTCTGAAAGTAAGCTTTATCGAAAAAAATGTTTCAAACAAAAGTTGTAGGGTTCGGAGTGGGCCACATGATAAAAATATGGATTTGACCTTGAGTGACCTTTTCAAGGTGAGATCAATGTGATCGACGTTTTCTTAAATGGAACCCCCCTTTTTTATTACATATTTTTGTAGCTTATCTCGAGAGCTTTTCAAAACACTATAACAAAGTATTTTTTCATTAAGTACTTTTTGAGTTATTTTATATCTTAATCTGACATATTTTGATATAAAAAATAAAATATCTCGTAAAATATTTAGTTTTCGATAATCTTACCGTAATACTTTTATGTACAGAATGCTCCCGAGCAGGAATTACGGCTCCGGCTGTAATTGGTCAATGTGTCTTATCCAACTTTTCCCATCAATAGTACGGATCTCATATGTTACTCATCCAACTGGTTTTACTATTCAGGCTGCTATCCATTTCTGTGATAAAAGATAAGTTCTGGCCCAAATTGAGTCTTCCGCTTCAAATGTCCAAATCTTTATATTCTTTTGCGTTGTTGTATCTTGTTTACTATCAGGATGTAGTCCGTCTAACGCTGTTCGTAGGCGTCGTCCCATTATTAGCTCTGCCGGTGATGTGCCTGTTGTCATACTGGGTGTGGTGTGCTGTGTAAATAGAAACCGTGCAAGTCCTATCTCCCACTCTTCTTTGGGTATCTTTTTTAACGTCGTTTTTACCGTTTGCGCGTATCTTTTGATTTGTCCATTAGATGGGGGATGATATGGTGCATTGTACATTGCTGTTATCCCATTGTTTTGAAGAAAAGACAGATATTCATTTGACGTGAATACTGTTGCATTGTCTGATACTATGATCTGTGGCAATCCATGTATCGCAAAAAGATTTCGTAATTTTGTAATTACAGCCTGTGCCGTACAGTTGCTCATCTGAAAAACTTCCAGCCATTTGGTATACGCGTCTACGATTAACATAAATATTTTCCCGTGGAAAGGTCCTGCGAAATCAATATGAAGATCCATGGTTTTCCCGGAGATAACCATGTGTTTCCTTGAACCGGCGGCATATTATTTTTTATTAGTTGACATTGATCACATTTACTTATATATGTTTCAATGGCTTTGTCCATTCCTGGCCACCAAACGTAACTACGAGCTATCGCCTTCATTTTAACTATTCCCGGATGTGCATTGTGTAGCATCTGGAGTACTGATTCTCTAGCACATTCCGGAATTACAACACGTGATCTCCATAACATACTATTTCTGTGCGCCGACAATTCTATTTGACGTTTTATAAAAGATGCAAATTTATTCTCCTGTTATTCTGCAGGGAAACCTTGAAGTAACCATCGATGTACTCTCTGGATAGTATTGGATCCACTTGTGTCCTTTTCCGATGTTTCTCGCTTTTAATGGTATATTCTGTGTTGATCCCAACATTTTTATTTCTCCTAAAAGTGGAATACTGAATTCCGGCGTTTCCATCGGCAATCGACTTAATGCATCTGCGTTTGCATGTATTTTCCCTTCTCTATAATTCAGTTTGTATGTATAAGCTGCTAAAATTAAACTCCATCGAAGTAATTGCGGTGACATTATCTGAGGTACTGATTTATCTGGGCTAAACAAACCCAAAAGTGGCTTATGATCTGTTAAGATTGTAAAATTCCGACCATATACATATGCGTGAAATTTTGTAACTCCGAAAATGATTGATAGCGCTTCCTTTTGTAACTGTGAATAATTTCTTTCTGCTTTAAATAATGTTCTTGATGCAAAAGCTATTGGTCTCGCAGAACCATCTGAATTTATGTGTGAAAGGACAGCTCCTTCTCCGTACAGTGATGCATCACATGCCAGAATTAGGGGTTTCTCAGGATCGTAATGTGTTAAACAGTAGATGCTATTACCATCTTCTTTGCTGAACAAAATGCCTTATTGTGCGCTACTGACCATGTCTATTTCGTTTGTTTATCCAATAATCCATGTAATGGTTCTAACACTGTTGCTTTATGTGGCAGAAAACATGAGTAAAAATTTAATAATCCTAAGAAAGTCTGAAGTTCTTCCTTATTTTTTGAGGCCGGAGCTTTTTGTATGGCCTCCACTTTCTCTGTAACTGGATGTACTCCTTCCGCATCTACTCTATAACCTAGATATTCTACAGCGTCTGTGTTAAGTATGCACTTACTTTTCTTTAGACGTAACCCTGCATTGTAAATTCTCTCAAATGCTTTATTTTCTCTATCTGTCAATTGCTCCTGAGACTCTCCAGCTATGAGTAGGTCATCCAAATATGCACCTATTCCGGTAAGACTAATTAAGACGGTATCCATCACTCTCTAAAAAACGCTTGGTGCTGAAGAGATTCCATAAGGTAATCTTTTAACTCGAAATAGTTCTCTTGGGGTATTTATTGTAAGAATTTTTGATGTTGCTTCGTCTACTGGCAGCTGCAAATAAGCTTCAGATAAATCTAGCTTTGTGAATTGCTTACCTCCTGCAAGTTGTGCTAATAACTCCGTTACTGTAGGCAATGGGTATGTGTCCGTTTTTATAGCTTTATTTACGGTAGCTCGCTAATCTCCACATAAACGTACATGTCCGTCCTTCTTTAAAACCAACACGATTGGCGTGGCCCGATCCGAGTGTTGAACTGCTTCTAAAACATCAACTGTTTCTAACCTTCGTAATTCTTCATCTACTTTCTCTCGAAACGCGTATGGGACGGCTCTGCTTTTCAAAAATATTGGTTTACTGTCCGCATTAATCTCTATGTTAATTGGAGCTCCTGTATATGAGCCTAGTCCTTCTGCAAATACTGCTTCACGTATTTCCTGTTTTACATGAATGTGATGAATTCCCCTTAATGAAATTCCTAGAGCGTTGAACCAATTCATACCTAATAAGCTTGTTCCTTGCCCTTTTATCACGATCAATGGTAATTCGTGTATTTGATTTTTGTATCCTACCTTCGCAGTGAAAGTTCCTCTAACCTCTAATTGATGGCGTGTCCACGTTCGTAAGGTAATAGATTCCTTTTGAAACTTGAGTTGACGTGTCGGCCATAATTTCTTAAAAGTTTTCTCACTTATGATAGTGCAAGTGGCACCTGAATCTACTTCGAATGAGAGTGGTTTCTCGTCAATATATACTTCTACTGTAAAGATTTCAGACGGTAACACTTCTTGTATTGTGTTTAGCTGATATTCGACTTCCCTCTATGTCGATGCCCGTGACGTGTTCATTACTGCATGTGTGCTGCCCTCTCCCGATTTTTTTGTACTCGTGCTGCTTCCTATAGTCAGTTTTCCTTTAGAGAGACACACGCGCTCTATATGCCCCTTCTTCTTGTAAAACTGGCACTCCGCGGTTACGAACCTGCACTCACTGGGCGCATACGCTTCTGAAACATAGCTTCTTCGATGTCGCTTTCGTCGTTTTCCGTTGAATCGTATTCTTCTTGTTACGATCGTTTTTCCAGACTCCATGCGTAACTGCATTTCCCGACGTGAACGATGTTCTCAGATCCAATACATTCTTTTGAGCTGTCTCCGCCACTATTGCTATGTCTAGCGCTTTCTGGAAAGATAAATCTGTCTTCGCCAATAGACATCGTTGCACTGCTTCATCTGCTATACCGCAAACTAAACGATCTCGAAGCATGCTATCCAATGTAGTTCCAAAACCACAATGTTCCGGAAATCGACACAAATCAGCAACGTAATCCGCGACCGATTCAAAAGCTATTTGATTTCTTTGTGAAATGTTCCCCCACCTTTTGCACGATCTCCACAAATGAAAAATCCGCCGGAGATTTCGGCATAACTACTGAGCGTATGAGTGCGTATGTCGCCTTCCCACATACACTCAGAAGGATAGTACGCTTTTTTACTGGTCTTACTATTTCGTTAGCAATAAAATGAAAATCCCAACTTTCTATATATTGTGTCCAGGATGCATCTATGCGTGGTTGATACTCCTCTATTTGTCCAACAGCCATTCCACGGCGTAGCCATTTTCTTCATTAAAACTGTTTCTTTCGCACAGTTCTCTTTACTTCGTGTGCTTCCAATCCCGTAACTCGTCACCAATTGTTGTGTATTCGAAGGTCGAGTACAACGAATGTTTTGTAATAGCTGTATTACTTTAACTTAATAAGAACCGGTAACCACGGAAGATTTGACACAGACCAAAGAGAGCGCAGAGAGAGAGTCCTTCAGTTTTATAACTCTCCCAACTTCTCTTCTGTTATATTCACAGCGCCATCTCGATCACGACTTCGATCGGTGTGTTACGTCCAGACTCGAGGAAGGATGAGTCGACGGAAGGGCGCAACAACAATCTTTAATTTTCCCGAAATTAAACGTCTCGTGGCGTTTGGAATCGGGTCGAACGAACTGACAGGTCTGAAAAGCAGGTAAACGACTGAGTCGCTGTTACGCTGGTTATTCAGACATTCGTTCGGTGGTCCCTATTTGGTAAGAGAATTTAATCTCTTTTACGCGGGATGGGACTAAGTGCGATCTTTCGACTAGAGGAATGAGTGGGGGGTTTAATAAAAAGTTATTTTGATTTTATTAACAAAATGTAAATTTATTCATTTTAAAGTAAATGGTGGATATACATGATTATAAAAAATAAAAATAAAAATATTATTGATTATAATTTCTCGGTAAGTGTACATGTGTATGCGTGTGTTTTAGTTCGCGGGTGATAGATTAATGCGGAGGACATCAGTCAGAAATGGAATGGAATGATTTTACTGGTTAATTTAGATTCTGACTGGGTGATACAATGTCATGGTTTAATTAAATAAATAAAAAAACAAACATGTGTGTGTGTGTGAAGGAGAAAGGAAATATGAAGTCATGGGAGGGGGGAGAATGAAGGGAGATATTTCAGTTACTCTAATCTTGGTAGGATGAAGCGGATTCTAAGTCGGGTAGTTCATTGCAGAACTCCTCTATAACTTTTATGAAATCTGCTTCTGAACACTGCGAGGAAGATGGGGGTGAATTGTGCAAAAGGATGGTGGATAGTGAGGAGAAGGAACGTGGGGAAAGCGGAGGTTCGGTCGCTGGAGTAATATAGTCGGCGAAGTAGATGGGGGAGTAACTGGGGGAGGAGTATCTTGGCGAGGAAGGGAGAGTAGATTCAGTGGATACGCGTAGCGGCTTTTTATTATGCGTGTCGCAAAATTCGCAGTTTAACGGACGGCGAGTCTTCCGACTACTGCGAATTGCTATTCGGTTGGATGTTATGGTATATGTAGTACCGGATTTGGTTTTCACTACGAAACCAGAGTGAGTGTAATGTAGCGCTTATTTATTGCGAAGGTTAATGGTATAAATGAAATAGATGAATGTGACTTACTTTTTATTTCGAAGATGAAAGGTGCAAATTTTATAGTTAGACTGGCTTCGTGCCTTGTGGGTCGTTCTGGTTGCGGTTGACCAACGATGATGCTGGATGAGGATACTGGTATAGCACTATTAACTCTGACTTGCGTATCGCGGTGCCAAGGCACTTAATAAGATTATGTCGAAGCTGGAGAGCAAGTACGTAAGTGAGAGAGCGTATGTCCCTTCGAGTCCTCTTTTTATATCTCTCTTTTCGGGGTGTATTCTAATTTCTAAGAGTGGGAATCTTTCAAAACTTTAACGAATTAAAAATCGTGCCAGTGTCCTCATTAGGCGGGGTGTTTCTCCTACTTTTCAAATTTTCACTCATGACGATCGTCGATTGGTGATCAGTTCAGAATCCCTTGAGCTCTAGGTTTCTCTTACGCCCGTGATTTGATTAGACAAAGTCCAATGTAACGTCACAGAAGTTTCGTCATTATTGATTTAGTTGTATTCATCAGATATCTTGTGAGAATTTTATTATCTTTTCGTTATCAGCTTTTTATTCCGCTGGAGAATTCCACTGCGAGGGTATCTACTGGTTTTTATTTGTTTTTAGGCGACCGGCGCGGTTTCGTCTTTCTCACGGTTACTCGTAGATATATCAGGTCTACCGGAAAGTTCTGTCCGTTTTTGGAATAAAACAAAATACAAATTTTTGTTACCGTCAATAAACTTTATTAAATAATGTAATTGCCATTATTCGGAGAAGTATTGTCAGCAACTGGATAATTTAAATACAGCAGTCCAAGAAAAGAGGCCGGCGATGTTCAATAGGAAAAACATCATACTGCATCATGATAATGCCAGGCCACATGCTGCTTTGGGGACTCGTCAAAAAATTGCAGAACTAAGCTGGGAAATTCTGTCGCATCCACCATATTCCCCGGACTTAGCACACTCCGACTATCACTTGTTTTTGACCTTACAAAATTTTTTGAGGGGCAAAAAATTCAAAAATGAAGAAGATATCAAACAAGCACTGGTTCAATTTTTCGCATCAAAAGATAAAACATTTTTCGAAAATGGGAACTCCTCCCGCCTTAAATACCCCCCTTGCTTCACTCTGCGGTGTACATCTGTGCCAGCGTAAGTGCTGGTAATCTGTCCACTAGATCCACCACGTGGTGACGGTGGAAGATCGTATTATTAATTGGGAGCAGAAGAGGGGGCTGCTTAGGCGTAGTGGTTTAGGATGGACGACTACTCGAGGAGGCTTCCATTCATACTGGTGACGAGTCAAGACTCATCGCTGAGCGGCTACGGGCGCCAATTTTCAATCGTTATGATTTGGACCGCTCTGGAGACGTGCTGGGGATTTCGTCTCTCCGTGGCAGTCGGCACTGCATCCATGGAGCGAGATTCCAACATCGCTCTGGAGTCGTATGTACTGTGTTAAAGTGGCGTAAGGTGTGAGGTCTTTCGCTTTCCGGGCAACTGCTCTTACCACTGAGCTATTCAGACCTCACACCTTACGCCACTTTAACACAGTACATACGACTCCAGAGCGATGTTGGAATCTTGCTCCATGGATGCAGTGCCGACTGCCACGGAGAGACGAAATCCCCAGCACGTCTCCAGAGCGGTCCAAATCATAACGATTGAAAATTGGCGCCCGTAGCCGCTCAGCGATGAGTCTTGACTCGTCACCAGTATGAATGGAAGCCTCCTCGAGTAGTCGTACATCCTAAACCACTACGCCTAAGCAGCCCTCTCTTCTGCTCCCAATTAATAATACGATCTTCCACCGTCACCACGTGGTGGATCTAGTGGACAGATTACCAGCACTTACGCTGGCACAGATGTACACCGCAGAGTGAAGCCAGGGGGGGGATTTAAGGCGGGAGGAGGCACGGACCAAGCATCCATCTCTTCCGTGGCAGCGGCACTGTCGTATCTGTGTAGGGCGTTTACA
>CAJQTV010000597.1:0-14869 GCA_907163055.1 Formica aquilonia x Formica polyctena
AAAGTTTCATTCGTTCGGAACGACTTAGTTACGTGCCTGTAAGCGAGATTTGCCGAAAAGTTTTCATAACACATCCAGGAAATAGAGAAACAACTCCTATCGGCACACAGAGCTAAGATCGCTATGTACGCAAGTTTCCTTCGTTCGGAACGACTTAGTTACGTACCTGTAAGTGAGATATACCGAAAGTTTTCATAACACATCAAGAAAATTGATGAACAACGCTTCTCGGCATACAAAGCTAAGAAGGAAATGTAAGCAAGTTTTTTTGTTCGGAACGACTTAGTTACGTGCCTGTAAGCGAGATTTGCCGAAAGTTTTCATAACACATCAAGGAAATTGAGGAACAACGCTTTTCGGCACACAGAGCTAAGATCGCTATGTACGCAAGTTTCCTTCGTTCGGAACGACTTAGTTACGTACCTGTAAGTGAGATATACCGAAAGTTTTCATAACACATCAAGGAAATTGAGGAACAACGCTTCTCGGCACACAGAGCTAAGATCGCTATGTACGCAAGTTTCCTTCGTTCGGAACGACTTAGTTACGTGCCTGTAAGCGAGATTTGCCGAAAATTTTCATAACACATCAAGGAAATTGAGGAACAACGCTTCTCGGTACACAGAGCTAAGATCGCTATGTACGCAAGTTTCCTTCGTTCGGAACGACTTAGTTACGTGCCTGTAAGCGAGATTTGCCGAAAATTTTCATAACACATCAAGGAAATTGAGGAACAACGCTTCTCGGCACACAGAGATAAGATCGCTATGTACGCAAGTTTCCTTCGTTCGGAACGACTTAGTTACGTACCTGTAAGTGAGATATACCGAAAGTTTTCATAACACATCAAGGAAATAGAGGAACAACGCTTCTCGGCACACAGAGCTAAGATCGCTATGTACGCAAGTTTCCTTCGTTCGGAACGACTTAGTTACGTGCCTGTAAGCGAGATTTGCCGAAAATTTTCATAACACATCAAGGAAATTGAGGAACAACGCTTCTCGGCACACAGAGCTAAGATCGCTATGTACGCAAGTTTCCTTCGTTCGGAACGACTTAGTTACGTGCCTGTAAGTGAGATATACCGAAAGTTTTCATAACACATCAAGAAAATTGAGGAACAACGCTTCTCGGCTTACAAAGCTAAGATCGCTATGTACGCAAGTTTCCTTCGTTCGGAACGACTTAGTTACGTACCTGTAAGTGAGATATACCGAAAGTTTTCATAACACATCAAGGAAATTGAGGAACAACGCTTCTCGCACACAGAGCTAAGATCGCTATGTACGCAAGTTTCCTTCGTTCGGAACGACTTAGTTACGTGCCTGTAAGCGAGATTTGCCGAAAATTTTCATAACACATCAAGGAAATTGAGGAACAACGCTTCTCGACTTACAGAGATAAGATCGCTATGTACGCAAGTTTCCTTCGTTCGGAACGACTTAGTTACGTGCCTGTAAGCGAGATTTGCCGAAAGTTTTCATAACACATCAAGGAAATTGAGGAACAACGCTTCTCGGCACACAGAGCTAAGATCGCTATGTACGCAAGTTTCCTTCGTTCGGAACGACTTAGTTACGTACCTGTAAGTGAGATATACCGAAAGTTTTCATAACACATCAAGGAAATTGAGGAACAACGCTTCTCGGTACACAGAGCTAAGATCGCTATGTACGCAAGTTTCCTTCGTTCGGAACGACTTAGTTACGTGCCTGTAAGCGAGATTTGCCGAAAATTTTCATAACACATCAAGGAAATTGAGGAACAACGTTTCTCGGCACACAGAGCTAAGATCGCTATGTACGCAAGTTTCCTTTCGTTCGGAACGACTTAGTTACGTGCCTGTAAGCGAGATTTGCCGAAAATTTTCATAACACATCAAGGAAATTGAGGAACAACGCTTCTCGGCACACAGTGCTAAGATCGCTATGTACGCAAGTTTCCTTCGTTCGGAACGACTTAGTTACGTGCCTGTAAGCGAGATATACCGAAAATTTTCATAACACATTAGGAAAATTGGGCCACAACGCTTCTCGGCACACAGAGCTAAGATCGCTATGTACGCAAGTTTCCTTCGTTCGGAACGACTTAGTTACGTGCCTGTAAGCGAGATTTGCCGAAAGTTTTCATAACACATCAAGGAAATTGAGGAACAACGCTTCTCGGCACACAGAGCTAAGATCGCTATGTACGCAAGTTTCCTTCGTTCGGAACGACTTAGTTACGTACCTGTAAGTGAGATATACCGAAAATTTTCATAACACATCATGGAAATAGAGGAACAACGCTTCTCGGCACACAGAGCTAAGATCGCTATGTACGCAAGTTTCCTTCGTTCGGAACGACTTAGTTACGTGCCTGTAAGTGAAATTTGCCGAAAAATTTTCATAACACATCAAGGAAATTGAGGAACAACGCTTCTCGGCACACAGAGCTAAGATCGCTGTGTACGCAAGTTTCCTTCGTTCGGAACGACTTAGTTACGTGCCTGTAAGCGAGATTATTGCCAAAAATTTTCATAACACATCAAGGAAATTGAGGAACAACGCTTCTCGGCACACAGAGCTAAGATCGCTATGTACGCAAGTTTCCTTCGTTCGGAACGACTTAGTTACGTGCCTGTAAGCGAGATTGCCGAAAATTTTCATAACACATCAACGAAATTGAGGAACAACGCTTCTCGGCACACAGAGCTAAGATCGCTATGTACGCAAGTTTCCTTCGTTCGGAACGACTTAGTTACGTACCTTTTTTTTTTTTTTTTTTTTTTTGGTAACGGAGGGGAAATGCCTTTACGCATACCCCGCCTCGATGGGGTTCGAGGCGGGGTTATGTGGGGCTCACCCCTGACCTAAACAAACGGCCAGGGGACTACCCACTAAAACCCCTCCGGGTGGTCTAAGCCCGGGCGTTAAAGAAGGCCTCTCCGGAAACTGGCAGCTGCACTACTTCGGAGAGGCCTTCCGCCTGCGAGCCTGTCGCAGAGGGGGGAGCGTTGTTCTCCCCCCCCGAGTCCCCGTTGTCCAGGGGACTCCCACTCACGTTGGGGGGAGGGGGGCCACCACCCCTCTCTCCCACTTCCCGCCGTTGATGGCGCGGGGATGAAGCGGCCGGCCCCGGGTACCCCACCCGGGTCTCCGGCCGCCGGGCCCGCGTTGGGTGCGGGCCCTGCGCGTTTGCAGGGGGAGCTGACATGGACCGGAGCCAATAGGTCCCCGGCCCGCTCCCCCCGCCCGCGCCACCCCGTTGCGGGGGGAGGTCTCGTGACCAGCGGGGTACGTATGCACCATCGCCCGTCGACCTCCCCCGTTGGAGCCTCCTGGCGCGGCTTGGTCCCGCCGCGCCTCTACGGCCGGAGGGCCCAGGGGGTTGGCGGGTCCTGCCCGAAGGCGCTCCCCGCGTCCCCCCCCCCCGGCCCCGGCCGCTCCATCCTGTTGAGGGACTCCCCGGCGTCCGCCAGGGAGTCTCTCCCTCTCTCTTTCAGCCTCCTCCTTCCGCGACATGACCGTTTCGCAGAAGGAGGAGACCGCCTTCCAGGACCTCTCACTCTCGAGCATCGTCGCAATGACGCTCGAAAGCGAGAGGTCAATATTACCCCCCAGCTGTTGTACAAGGACACGGCGCTCGTCCGCCCATGCTGGGCAGAATTCTAGTGTATGTTGCGCCGTGTCCTCGTCCTCCCCGCAGTGGTGGCAACGTGCGTCCACCTCGCGACCGATACGGCACAGGTAAGAGCCAAAACATCCATGGCCCGTAAATACCTGTGCCATACGGTATGACACCTCGCCGCTCGCCCTCTCCGCCCATTTGATTAGGCGGGGGCAAACGGCCTCGACGACGCGTGCCCCCGAGTTATCTCGGGGGTTGGAGAGATCCTCCAACCATCCCTCCAGCATGCGCCGCCGAGCCTGGAGCCTCACGGCAGCCCTGACCCGCGGGATCAGGACAACGCCTAACCCACCGAGCTCCCTTGTACGCCTATACACCTCGGCGTACATCATGGCGTAGAGCTCGATGGGCGGCAATCCCGCAAGTATTGAGGCCGCCGTGTGCGACACCGTCCGGTAACCGCGGATCACCCTGATGGCCACCCGCCGGAATATGCGGCGCAGCAGCACCTTGCCGCGCCGGCTCGCCATCAGGGCGTCCGCCCACACCGGTGACCCGTAGAGGGCCACCGCGCGGACGGTCGTCGCATATAGACGACGCACCTTCCCGTCCGGACCCCCTAAATTAGGCAGGAGGCGGCTCAAGGAATGAGCCACCGCCTCCGCCCTGGGGGCCAGACGTCGGAAGTGGTCGTTAAAGCTCCAGGTATCATCCAGATGCAGACCCAGATACTTTAGCCGGGTCCCCACCCGGATGGAGGTGTCATCCACCATGACATAGGCCGAGTCCGGGAGGCTCCGTGCTCTCCCCCGGTGAAGGAAGAGCGCCTCGGACTTTTGAGGCGCTACTTCCAGGCCCATGCCACGGATCGCGCGAGTGACGCACGCCACCGCCACGTTGGCAGCTCTCGCGCTGCTTCCCCCCAGCTATCACCCCCGGCCAGCACAATGGTGTCGTCCGCGTAGCAGACGACACTGCAGCCGGGGGGGAGGGCAGTGCCGAGGATCTTATTGTACGCAAGGTTCCACAGTGTGGGGCCCAACACTGACCCCTGTGGAACCCCGCAGTACATACCCCTTCTGCGTAGGAGTACACGGTGATCCGTGTACTCCAATTGCCTGTCCCGGAAATAACTTTCAAGGATCCCCACCAGGTAGGGGGGGAGGCCGAAATCAATAGCGGCCTCCCTCACCCTATTCCAGGGCAGGGTGTTAAATGCGTTGCGGATGTCCAAGGACACCGCAACAACAACCCTGCCCTCCTCCATCATGGACTCCGCGAGGGACCTGACGCGAAAGATCGCGTCCACTGTCGACCTTCCCTCGCGGAATCCAAACTGATCCTGGTGGAGATCCGTACCTTCCCGGGACAGGTGCCGGACAAGGCGGTCCACTAGCAAGCGCTCCGCAGCTTGCCCGCCTCGTCCAGCAGGCATATAGGCCTGTACGCAGAAGGGGAGTTCCCCGGCTTGCCCCCCTTTGGGATGAGGACTAGTCTGGCCCTCACCCATGCTGGGGGGAAATACCCTTCTCTGAGGCAGCTGTTGAACAGCTGCCTCAGGCGCTCGGACAGGTGGGCCAAGGCCATCACCCAGACCCGGCCGGGAATACCGTCAGGGCCCGGAGCTTTATTGCCCCGAAGCCTCAGACGCCGTATTATCCCGGCCATTTCATCCCCCGTCACCTCCAGGTCCTCGGTCCATTGAGCGGCGGGGATCTCTCGGCCGCCGCTCGAGAAAGGGGGACCCTCTAACGGGAAGAGGGCCCCCAGGACCTCGTCGAGGACCTGGGGCTCGAGGGATTCCGTCACAGGGGGCGCCCACGCTCTCAGCTTGTTCAATACAAACTTATAAGGGCGCCCCCATGGGTCCGAGTTTAGGGAGTGGAGCAATTCATCCCACCCCCTGGCCTTGGCCCTTCTGATCGCTGCGCTGAGGGTGTTCCGTGCGACTCGGAACCCCTCATACGCGGTCGCCGTCCTCTCGGCGTCATTACGACGTCGAGCCCGGGTGAAGCGGCGTCTGGCCGCGATAGAGATCCGCCTAAGTTCGGCGATCTCCCCGCACCACCAGTACGCCGCCTTCCGCGGGCGGGGGTTGGTCCGGGGCATCGCGAAATCGCATGCATCGCGAAGCGCGCCCCGGAACCACTCAACTTCTTCTTGTATCCCCCGCCCTTCACCCCTGGGGCACGGCCAATCGGCCGCGAGGACAGCTGCGATCAACCTGTCCGAATCCATCTTTTTTAGGGCCCATCTCCGTGGCCGGGCGTCTCCCCGGCCTTGGGAGCGGCTGAGCACCCCGAGGCGGGTGGCATTTAAGACCACCTCGATATAGAGGTGGTCGGAGAGCGTCTCGCACTCCGCCACCCGCCAGCTGGTAATCGAGCGTGCGACGGAGGGGGTGGCCCAGGTCAAATCCAGGACCGACTCCCCCCGCCACCGCACTAGGGTGCTCCTCGACCCCGTGTTTATAAGACACAGGCCGAGTGCCGCCGCCCAGTCCTGCAGGGCCTCGCCCCTGGCGTTCGTGGTCCGGGAACCCCAACGCGTTGATTTTGCGTTGAAGTCCCCGGCCACAATAATAGGACGGGGCAATTGTCGGCGAAGACATGCCGACACCCCGTCCAAGAACGCCCCATACTGGGCGAGGCCCACGTTTGGGGAGATATAGCACCCCAGCACAGAGATAGGCCCCCAGCGCACCACCACGACTCCCTGCCCCGCCTCTACCGGCGTGCAGCAAGGGAGCCGGGGGCCGCTCCTCCACACGATCGCAACGGTGCCCGTCCGGTCCCCAGCCCAGCATGGGCTGGTTTCCGGGACCCGGTACGGCTCCGCTGCGATCCCCAAACCACAACCACGCTCCGCCAAGGTGTGCAGGAAGAGGTCCTGTGCCCGGCGGGCGTGGTTGAGGTTAGCCTGCAAGACCTTGAGGGTCGCTATTTATCGCGTCCCTCAAGGTCGGCCATTTTTACCTCCGACAATGTTGTCGGAGGCGTTATGGCCGTCACCTTGGCCCTAGGGAGCCTTTTCTCCTTCGGGGCCTCCGAGGAGGCCCCGTTATCCTCCGACCCGCGTTTGCGGGTTTCGGAGGGCGCCGCGGTGATCTCGGCCAGTTTAACTGGCCGAGATCCCGTCGCGGCACTTGCTGCCGGGAGAATCTCCCGCCGTCTGTCTGGCCGCCTTTTGGGTGGGGTGCATCTTGCACTCCCCACCCTGTGGTCGGCCGGACGACCCAATCCCGAGCAAACCGGGCACCCGACTTTATCCGCGCAATCGCGCGCCAGGTGTCCCGGTTTGCCGCATCTATAGCAGCAGCCCCGTCTGTCTATGGGGCTGCTGCAATGCTGCTGGACATGCCCCCTTTCCAAACAGCGGAAACATTGTAGGGGGCGCTTGTCCAGCAGCTCAACCTGGGCGCGGGACCATCCCACCTGGATGGCCCGCGCCGCCGCCACTTTGTTGGCGGCCCTTAATGGGCACTGCACCCATGCAGTGCCCAGGCCACGGGTGGGGAACTTAATGTCCCCCACCCGTACGTCCTCCGCCGCGCAGCCTCCGTCCCTGGCCATGGCCGCCGCTATATCGGCGGCCTCCAGGGACCGATCGAGGCCGCGGAGCCGTAACTCCGCCTTCCTCACGGGTCGGGCGAGGCGGACCGCCTCCTCTCCGGCGAACACCCGGCGGAGGTCCGCGTAGAGGGCGTCAGCCCTCTGTGCCGCCGTCGGTCCGTCCTTTTCACCCGACCCGGTGAGCTCAACTACCATGGCCCCTGTTGCGGCCTCGCGGACCCGAAGGGAGTCGATTCCCAATTTCGGGAGGTCAATCTCCCTCCGGGCCCGGACCATGGCTTGCTGGTATGCCCCGTCGGCGCAGGTTATTGTCACCGCTGCCGAACGGGGCACTCTTCGCCTGGAGGCGTCTCCTCCTCGACGCCTTCCAGGCTGCTGCCTCTGGCGCGTCCCCTCGGCTCGCCGAGGAGGAGGCGCCCGCTTGGCAGCACCTTTCTTGGCTGGGGGTTGGGCCGTTTGCGCGGCCCTCGCCCCAGCTGTCCTCTCCCTCCGCCCCACCACCTTAGACCAGGGCTCACCCTGGTCAGGTGCGTGTGGGGGGGGAGGGGGGACCTCCCGCGGTGGTCTCGCCGACCGGGAGCTGCCGGAGGGGGGCTTCCCCTCCCGTCCTCCCGCTCCCGCCGGCGGCCCTCGCGGAACAGAGGGTTGGGGAGGGAGGGGCATTATGCCCCTATCCCCCCCCGTGCCAGACCCTCCCCTTCTCTTTCTCCTCTTCCTCCCCTGGCCCGGTGCAGCGGCACCGGCAGGGGGGAGAGGTGGAAAGGCCCCTCCAAGCGGGCGGCCGGCCGTTGCGGTGGGTCCATAGGGCCCACCCCGGCCTATTGCCGCCCGTAGGTCGACGAGGGCGGCGATCTGGTCGGTGTACCACCGATACCATGCACGCTCGCCCTCGCCGACCACTCCCGGCGGGTAAACCTCGGGGAGCGGCGCAGAGGTACCCCTCAAAGGGGGCCTCATCGCCGCATTACCCCGGCCACCCGCCAACGTTGGGGACGTGTGTCCCTGAACCCCCCCAGGAGACGTTGGGGGCCGAAGCCCCTGAACCCCCCCCGGAGACGTTGGGGGCCGAAGCCCCTTGGCCCCGCCGTGGGCTTTTGGGGACGTAAGTCCCCTATCCTTAACGGGCTTCACCACCCTTATGGGTGGATCTACCACTTCTACCGCCTTCACCCGAGGGACCCGCGTCCTCTTGCGCGGGGCCTCATCGGGCGAGGCGGCAAGCGGTAGGCTCAGGGAGGGCTTGGATCGGCGAACCGCCTCCAGCTCACCCCTGAGCTCACGGACCTCCCGCTGGAGGTCCGCGTTGCGGTCTACGAGGGACTTTAGGTCCCTACGGAGGGCCGCGAGCTCGCCCTTCTCCTCATTCTGTTGGGCTCTCTCCGCCAAGGCGGCAGCCGTCACCCTGACCAGGGCGGCGGCCTCCCTTAGCCTCTTCTGGAGAGAGCCCTTCAGATTTCCGGAGCAGGCGGCGATCCGGTCTATGGTCGCCGCCTGCTCCAGACTACGCGCCGCAACGTCTGGGGTTGGGGCTAGCCCGACCTCACTGGCGCACTCCGCCTCAAAGGCCCGAAGGTCCTTATTCGGCGGAGGGATGGGGGCATCCTCCGATAGGGCCTTCCGGGCCCTACGCTCCCTCTCCCTCTCCTTCTTGAGGGCGGCCTGCTCCTCACGCTTCTCGCGTATACCGACGTATTCGCCGGTACTGGGCGGCCGCCCTCTCCCCTTCTTCTGTGGAAGGTCGTCCACCTCCATCGCGTCGTCCCCGTCGGGAGACGCGTAAACCTCCGTACTCTCGCTCACGAGCGAGGTCTTGGAGGAGGAGGCAGGAGTGGCGCTGTTACTGCCACTCCGCGGAGCACCTTCCACCTTCTCGTCATCTTGGCGGGTAAGGCTCTTGCCCCGACCCGCCTCGTCCCGGTTGTACGGGTGAGCCCGTGCAGTAGAGGCCGAACGCGACCGGGATTTCGATTTCGAAGAAATCGGGCCCGGCCGGTCGATCCTCTCCACAATCACCCTCGCCTCTCTGTTCTCGGCGATAGCCAACTCGCCAGGGGTGCTCGTCGGCAACACCCCTGGTGGCCCGTCGTTTGATGACGACGGGGGGGGAACCGGGACTATATCCCCCCCACGCCGGTCGCTGCGGGATCCGAAGCCCGCTGCGGCAGTAAACTTTTTCTCTTTCATTGCGTCACTCATTTTGGTACCAAAGAAAGATGGTTTAATTTCGGTGTTTTCCTTCACCTAGGCCGGTTGGCTTCACCACGCCTGACGAGCCCGACCTGCCCGGGATTTTTTACTGAGGTTACCTACCTCACCTTCCCACTCGATCCTCCATCCCATAAACACCCCCATCCCCCCTACCCATAAAACCCCAATACCCACCCCACCCATCCCCAACACCCACACCCATAACCCATACACCCCCCTCAAACCCACACAATCCCCCATAAAAACCCCAATAACCCCCCAATAACCCCCCATCATATCCCATGACACTCCACAACATTCATCCAAAATAAATATAAACAAAACACATTCATACGACGATCGAGCTACGTGGCACACTCTTAGACCCCTTCTAAACAAGCGAAGGGGAGCCCCTCCACCACGTCAAGGTGGTGTGCCATCGGAGGGGTTAGTTACTTCTCGGCACACAGAGCTAAGATCGCTATGTACGCAAGTTTCCTTCGTTCGGAACGACTTAGTTACGTGCCTGTAAGCGAGATATGCCGAAAATTTTCATAACACATCAAGGAAATTGAGGAACAACGCTTCTCGGCACACAGAGCTAAGATCGCTATGTACTCAAGTTTCCTTCGTTCGGAACGACTTAGTTACGTGCCTGTAAGCGAGATTTGCCGAAAATTTTCATAACACATCAAGGAAATTGAGGAACAACGCTTCTCGGCACACAGAGCTAAGATCGCTATGTACGCAAGTTTCCTTCGTTCGGAACGACTTAGTTACGTGCCTGTAAGCGAGATTTGCCGAAAATTTTCATAACACATCAAGGAAATTGAGGAACAACGCTTCTCGCACACAGAGCTAAGATCGCTATGTACGCAAGTTTCCTTCGTTCGGAACGACTTAGTTACGTACCTGTAAGTGAGATATACCGAAAGTTTTCATAACACATCAAGGAAATTGAGGAACAACGCTTCTCGGCACACAGAGCTAAGATCGCTATGTACGCAAGTTTCCTTCGTTCGGAACGACTTAGTTACGTGCCTGTAAGCGAGATTTGCCGAAAATTTTCATAACACATCAAGGAAATAGAGGAACAACGCTTCTCGGCACACAGAGCTAAGATCGATATGTACGCAAGTTTCATTCGTTCGGAACGACTTAGTTACGTACCTGTAAGTGAGATATACCGAAAGTTTTCATAACACATCAAGGAAATTGAGGAACAACGCTTCTCGGCACACAGAGCTAAGATCGCTATGTACGCAAGTTTCCTTCGTTCGGAACGACTTAGTTACGTGCCTGTAAGCGAGATTTGCCGAAAGTTTTCATAACACATCAAGGAAATTGAGGAACAACGCTTCTCGGCACACAGAGCTAAGATCGCTATGTACGCAAGTTTCCTTCGTTCGGAACGACTTAGTTACGTTCCTGTAAGTGAGATTTGCCGAAAATTTTCATAACACATCAAGGAAATTGAGGAACAACGCTTCTCGGCACACAGAGCTAAGATCGCTATGTACGCAAGTTTCCTTCGTTCGGAACGACTTAGTTACGTGCCTGTAATCGACATTTGCCGAAAATTTTCATAACACATCAAGGAAATGTAGGAACAACGTTTCTCGACACACAGCACTAAGATCGCTATGTACGCAAGTTTCCTTCGTTCGGAACGACTTAGTTACGTGCCTTTAAGCGAGATTTGCCCAAAATTTTCATAACACATCAAGGAAATGAGGAACAACGCTTCTCGGCACACAGAGCTAAGATCGCTATGTACGCAAGTTTCCTTCGTTCGGAACGACTTAGTTACGTGCCTGTAAGTGAGATTTGCCGAAAGTTTTCATAACACATCAAGGAAATTGAGGAACAACGCTTCTCGGCACACAGAGCTAAGATCGCTATGTACGCATGTTTCCTTCCTTGGGAACGACTTAGTTACGTGCCTGTAAGCGAGATTTACCGAAAGTTTTCATAACACATCAAGGAAATTGAGGAACAACGCTTCTCGGCACACAGAGCTAAGATCGCTATGTACGCAAGTTTCCTTCGTTCGGAACGACTTAGTTACGTGCCTGTAAGCGAGATTTGACGAAAATTTTCATAACACATCAAGGAAATGTAGGTAACAACGCTTGTCGACACACAAAGCTATGATCGCTATGTACTCAAGTTTCCTTCCTTCGGAACGACTTAGTTACGTGCCTGTAAGTGAGATTTGCCGAAAATTTTCATAACACATCAAGGAAATTGAGGAACAACGCTTCTCGGCACACAGAGCTAAGATCGCTATGTACGCAAGTTTCCTTCGTTCGGAACGACTTAGTTACGTGCCTGTAAGCGAGATTTGCCGAAAATTTTCATAACACATCAAGGAAATTGAGGAACAACGCTTCTCGGCACACAGAGCTAAGATCGCTATGTACGCAAGTTTCCTTCGTTCGGAACGACTTAGTTACGTACCTGTAAGTGAGATATACCGAAAGTTTTCATAACACATCAAGGAAATTGAGGAACAACGCTTCTCGGCTTACAGAGCTAAGATCGCTATGTACGCAAGTTTCCTTCGTTCGGAACGACTTAGTTACGTACCTGTAAGTGAGATATACCGAAAGTTTTCATAACACATCAAGGAAATAGAGGAACAACGCTTCTCGGCACACAGACTTAAGATCGCTATGTACGCAAGTTTCCTTCGTTCGGAACGACTTAGTTACGTACCTGAAAGTGAGATTTGCCGAAAATTTTCATAACACATCAAGGAAATAGAGGAACAACGCTTCAACGACTTAGTTACGTGCCTGTAAGTGAGACTTGCCGAAAATTTTTATAACAGATCAAGGAAAATGAGGAACAACGTTTCTCGGCTCACAGAGATAAGATCGCTATGTACGCAAGTTTCCTTCGTTCGAACCGAATTAATTACGCTTCTGTAAGTAAGATTTGCCGAAAATTTTCATAACACATCAAGGAAATTAAGGAACAACGCTTCTCGGCACACAGAGATAAGATCGCTATGTACGCAAGTTTCCTTCGTTCGGAACGACTTAATTACGTGCCTGTAAGTGAGATTTGCCGAAAATTTTCATAACACATCAAGGAAATTAAGGAGCAACGCTTCCCGGCTCACAGAGATAAGATCGCTATGTATGCAAGTTTCCTTCGTTTAGAACGACATAGTTACGTGACTGTAAGTGAGATTTACCGAAAATTTTCATAACACATCAAGGAAATGGAGGAACAACGCTTCTCGACACACAGAGCTAAGATCGCTATGTACGCAAGTTTCCTTCCTTCGGAAAGACTTAGTTACGTGCCTGTAAGCGAGATTTGCCGTAAGTTTTCATAACACATCAAGGAAATTGAGGAACAACGCTTCTCGGCACACAGAGCTAAGATCGCTATGTACGCAAGTTTCTTTCGTTCGGAACGACTTAGTTACGTGCCTGTAAGTGAGATATACCGAAAGTTTTCATAACACATCAAGGAAATTGAGGAACAACGCTTCTCGGCACACAGAGCTAAGATCGCTATGTACGCAAGTTTCCTTCGTTCGGAACGACTTAGTACGTACCTGTAAGTGAGATATACCGAAAGTTTTCATAACACATCAAGGAAATTGAGGAACAACGCTTCTCGGCACACAGAGCTAAGATCGCTATGTACGCAAGTTTCCTTCGTCCGAAACAACTTAGTTACGTGCCTTTAAGCGAGATTTGCCAAAAATTTTCATAACACATCAAGGAAATTGAGGAACAACGCTTCTCGGCACACAGAGCTAAGATCGCTATGTACGCAAGTTTCCTTTGTTCGGAACGACTTAGTTACGTACCTGTAAGTGAGATATACCGAAAGTTTTCATAACACGAAGGAAACTTGCGTACATAGCGATCTTAGCTCTGTGTGCCGAGAAGCGTTCTTCATCAATTTCCTTGATGTGTTATGAAAATTTTCGTCAAATTTAGCTTACAGGCACGTAACTAAGTCGTTCCGAACGAAGGAAACTTGCGTACAACGATCTTAGCTCTGTGTGCCGAGAAGCGTATTTCCTCATATTCCTTGATGTGTTATGAAAACTTTCGGTATATCTCGCTTACAAGGTACGTAACTAAGTCTTCCGAACGAAGGAAACTTGCGACATAGCCGATCTTAGCTCTGAAATTGTGCCGAGAAGCGTTGGCACCTCAATTTCCTATGATGTGAGTTATGAAAACTTTCGGTATATCTCACTTACAGGTACGTAAATAAGTCGTTCCGAACGAAGGAAACTTGCGTACATAGCGATGTTAGCTCTGTGTGCCGAGAAGCGTTGTTCCTCTATTTCCTTGATGTGTTATGAAAATTTTCGGCAAATCTCGTTTACAGGCACGTAACTAAGTCGTTCCGAACGAAGGAAACTTGCGTACGTAGCGATCTTAGCTCTGTGGCCGAGAAGCGTTGTTCCTCTATTTCCTTGACGTGTTATGAAAATTTTCGGCAAATCTCGCTTACAGGCACGTAACTAAGTCGTTCCGAACGAAGGAAACTTGCGTACACTTCCATCTTAGCTTTGTAAGCCGAGAAGCGTTGTTCCTCAATTTCCTTGATGTGTTATGAAATCTTTCGGTATATCTCACTTACAGGTACGGTAAGTAAGTCGTTCCGAACGAAGGAAACTTGCGTACATAGCGATCTTAGCTCTGTGTGCCGAGAAGCGTTGTTCCTCCATTTCCTTGATGTGTTATAAAAACTTTCGGCAAATCTCGCTTACAGGCACGTAACTAAGTCGTTCCGAACGAAGGAAACTTGCGTACACTTCCTTCTTAGCTTTGTAAGCCGAGAAGCGTTGTTCCTCAATTTTCTTGATGTGTTAATTGGACAATCTCGACATACCTCTACTTAAATACCCGCAACTAAGTCGTTTTTTTCCTGAAAGCACGAAACCTTAGAGAACATAGCGATCTTTTGCTCTGTGCAGCCTAACGAAAGCGTTTCGTACCTCAATTCCTTGATCTGTTATGAAAGCTTTCGGTAATCCTTTCATAGGCACTTAACTAAGTCGTTCCGAACGAATGAAACTTGCGTACACTTCCATCTTAGCTTTGTAAGCCGAGAAGCGTTGTTCCTCAATTTTCTTGATGTGTTATGATACACTTTCGTATAAGTCTCAACTTACAGATACACAGTAACCAAGTCGGTCCGAACAGAAGGATATTTGGTCGCACTAGTAAGCGGATCTGAGATCTGTGTGCCGAGAAGGAAGCGATTGTTCCAACAATTTCCTTGATGCGTAATTGCACAATATGTACGGAGCATAACTCTAACTTGAAAGGCCCGCAACTAATGTCGTTCCCCCCCCGAGACGAACGAAACTGGCGAACCTATAGCGATCATTAACTCTGTGTGCCAGATGATAGTCGTGTACCTCAAGTTCCTTGATCTGTTATGAAAGCTTTCGGCATATATCGTTGATAGGCACGTGAACTAAGTCGTTCCGAACGAAGGAAACTTGAGTACATAGCGAT